>SZYD01001709.1:0-94802 GCA_009363875.1 Mikania micrantha | reverse complement strand
AACCTAAACCCTAAACCCTAAACCCTAAACCCTAAACCCTAAACCCTAAACCCTAAACCCTAAACCCTAAACCCTAAACCCTAGGATTCTCATTTGTTCACTCTTATGTGTGTGTTTTTCACGGTGCGATTCTAGAGAGCTAGATCCGAAGGCTTTCTACACCATTCAAACGGCAAATCTCTTCCTACAAACTGATATCAAGTTTTCAACCCTGCTTGAATTGATTAGCAGGTTCATCCTACGTGATTTTTGATCATAATATCATGGGGAAGTCGAACAATATGAGCAAAACAGGAGTCGGTGACGGCAAGCCACCAGACCCAAGGGTGCGGGGGAGATTCTGGTCTGCTGATTCGGATGATGAGCAAGGGGGAGACATGGAGAAAGTGATTGCTAATCGACATGGGATAGACAAATCATCGGGAACTCATAATCCGAAGAAAATTAAGGGTGGCGACAAAACTCTGAACACTCGAGATAGGCAATACTATTTGCGAGATCTAAGGGGCAAAGAAAACAATCCGTCCCGAGGCAACATGCTAGAAAAGGTTTGTTTTGATACTGATGAGGAACCCACTGATCAGAGTAAGATTAAGAAGACCATAGTTGATAATCAAATGGCTAATGCATGCATGCACCCTGGGAAAACCAATGAGGAAGACAACTTGTCAAGGCATACGGATGAATGGATTCATAATGGGCAAATGGAACAGGTGTGTGAGCAGGAAGGTGATGATCCCATGCAACAAAAGGAATCTGCTGATGATAAGAATAACAACATGCATGGGATGCATGCGAAGGGTGAAGCTTTGAGGGAAGCAAACATCGAATGCCTTCTGAATAAAATCCCTAATGAGCAATCGGTTACCTTCTCGTATGGTCAACTAAGCAATAAAGATAAAGATGGTGATTTTGGGGTGGGGACGACTGATGATGCTGAGATACAATCCCCTTTGCAAACTTGTGGGGATCAAGGAATGCAGGTGGAAGACTTGAAGGTAGATAGCTCTACTATTCACTCTAAACGTAAAATGATGAATAATTCGTGCCAAGTTACTCCATTGGAAGTGAATTATGATGAGTATGAACCCAAGAATGCTGAAGCTAGGAGGTATGAAAAGAAAATTAAAACTACTCAAATTGAGGAAAAGAAGGAGGTTGATTCATCGAATATGGAGAAAAAGAAGCAGCATAAAATATGGTCGTCTAAAAATAGGGTGGAAAGCAAGAACATGCCTAAGCCCAAGTTTGGTAATTCCTTCAGGCCAATCCAGATTAATGATAATTTTTTCATTAATGCTACGTATCAACCGGGTGATAATAGCTTCATCATTAACCGGAAGGTATTGAATAAAAAGAAGGCTGTTAAAACCATCCTTAAGGAACATGGCATTCAAATCAGGGAAGGGAAGCGAAGAGAACTTAATGAAGACGGATTCCAGGTGGATTTTACTTTGACGAATTCCATGAGGAGTGAAAGATGCATGATGCCGATTGAATTCAAAGCAAAAAAAGATAAGGAAGAAATGGAAATGAATGAGAATGATGGTGATCATACAGCTAATCAAGGAATGGAAAACCCAGAAGAAAAAATCCCAGGTAAACAAGCTTCCTATGTTGAAATGCTTAATGGCAGTTTGAAAAAAACGTTTAAGGACAAAATACAGTATTACCCTCCCATGGTGTTACAAAATGGCCAAAAAGTGGTGATTATTGACTCTCATGTCATACTTAAAGCGAAAGAAGCATACAAGAACTACCTATATGGGTACTTTGTTGGAAATAATCCCACTTTAGCTTATGTGAAATTTAACATTTTTAAGATGTGGAGACCTTATGAAGTGGAAGACATCACCCATAATGGATCGGGTATTTTCCTGTTTAAATTTGCTGATGCTATCAAAATGCAAGAAGTATTAGATCTGGGTCCATGGATAGTGGGTAATACTCCCTTGTGTCTTCAAAAATGGGATGCGGGGCTATGTATGGTTAAGGAGGCTCCCAAAACCATCCCAATTTGGATAGTGCTGAAAAACTTGCCATTGGAACTCTGGAATACGGAGAGTGTTTGTAGGGCTGCCAGTTGTGTGGGAAACCCACTCACGTTTGATCGAATAACAAAACAGAAATGTGCTAATGTCAATGAGGTGGGAGGGTATGCTAGAGTGTTGGTTGAGATAAATACTGATTGTATATACCCTCCAGTGGTAAAGGCTTGTTATCCGTCAGTGGATATCCTAACAGGAAAATATGTAGATATCCAAATTGAATATCAAACGAAGCCATCAATTTGTGCTAAATGCCGTGTGTTTGGCCATAGTGATCAGAATTGTATCCATCGTAAAAAGGAAAACCCAGGTAATACTGATGGAATCACTGAGAATATGATGGACAAGGGTATGCAGAAGGAAGGGCGAATGAATGATGCCAATTGGAAGCTGAACCATGATGCTGAAGGATTTACTATTGTCAAAAATAGAAGAGATGGTCGGAATAGGTATGTGGCTACACAGGTGACAAATGGGAAACAAATCAGTGGATATGGGATGACATCTATGGAAAGTTACCATGAACAAGAGGGAAAGAAATATGACAAGTTTATATATAAGGAAAAGGATAATAAAAAGGAGCCTGTTGGTAACAAGGATGGGGGAATAAAGAGGGACACTCATACTAAACCTAGTTATGGAAGGAACTTGAAGCAAGCTAGTCACAAGAAACAAAAGGATAATATGAAGGATGTTGAAAAGAACAAGCAAAAAGGTCCTAGTATTCTGGAAACAAGGAATCGATTTGTGTTATTGGATGACAATGAGGAGCCATTGAAGGAAAGCAATCAAAGCAAGATCCCACAAGCATCTAAGAACAAACAGCCAATGAAGGAAAGATATCAAATGGAAGGAAAAAGTATTAGAGTTGATAGCCTGGATCAGGAGGAAGAGAATATGGAGCAAGATGTGGAACCACACCCTAAAGAAAAGGAGAGCACTGATGAACACTCCATACATACCAAATGGCACCAAAAACAAGCGTCAAACTTAGATAAGTATTACTATGACCATTTGGACGCCAAACAAAAAGGGAGCGCTTTACACTATATCACTGCAAAGGAGGTTCCGTCGAAACAAGTCCTAAAATCGTGGAGTTTGTCTCTAATACACTATTTCCATGATTTGTGCAATGTTTATGGATTTGGGGCTGGGTCTTTGGCCACTAGGAAATACTCTAAATCTGTTCTTACAGATGAGGAGCAGGAGGACTATGCTAGTATGGATATCCAAACGGTAGACAAAGATGTTGAGTCTGAAACAGATGGCATGGCTAAATTTATGAAGAGTGATGAATCGGAGATTGGGATGGGGAATGTTCTCCCTACGAATATCAGTACATAGAGGCCGGTTTTTTCTTCCCTCCTTCTTTGTTTGTGTAAAGGTGATGGCGGTTCAAATTTTAGCTTGGAATACTCGGGGCATTAATCATCCTACTCGACAATCTGAATTAAAATCCCTTGTCAATGATAATCATGTTTGTGTATGTGGCATGTTTGAGACGCATGCACTGGGGCCTAAAATTGACAGGATATGCAGCACTCTTCTTAAGGATTGGACTTGGATATCGAATGCTAACCACTGTGGTGGGTTGGAATTCTAGTATAGTTGACATTATGGTGATGCACATGACGGATCAAGTTGTTCACTGCCTAATTAAACCCAAAACTGGATACAAGGAATTCTTTTGCTCCTTTGTTTATGGTCATGTGAGGGTTTATAAAAGGAGGCCTTTGTGGGAGGAACTGCTTAGATTCTCTGGCCTTGCTTCCACCTCTCCCTGGACCATTCTGGGTGATTTTAATGCAGTTCTGAATCCGAAGGATATTGCTGCGGGACAATCTAATTGGACTTTGGCTATGGATGACTTCCAGGATATGTGTAGTCGTGGTGGCCTGATTGATGTTCCATATACAGGTATGCGATACACTTGGAACCAATCCCCGGGTAAGCCGACGGGACTGCAAAAGAAACTGGATAGAATTTTGGCAAATGTTCAATTCACAAATCAATTCCCGAATGCAAAGGCTAGGTTCCTTCCCTCATTGTCTTCGGACCATGCTCCTGGTCTCCTTAGTACACTGCTACGCAGGATAAGTGGAAACCTAGACCCTTCAAATTCATGAATTACCTGGTAAATAAAGAAGGCTTCAGGAACATTGTTGCCAAGGAATGGATGGTGCCGGTATCGGGACATGCTATGTTTCGGGTTACACAAAAGCTTAAAGCTCTTAAGGTGCCTCTTAGGAATTTTGCCAAGGATATAGGAAAACCTTCGTCCAAGGTCCAAACTCTTAAAGAGGAATTAATGAGGATCCAGAAGGATGTGGATGAATTTGGTTATAACACTGACCTCAGACTTGATGAAGCTGCTTACACTAGAGCGTACAAACAAGCTGCTGCTGATGAAGAAAGCATTCTGAAACAAAGGGCAAAGGTAACGTGGTTGAAGGAGGGAGACCAAAACTCAAAATACTTCCATAATGTGGTGAAAGGGCGGCAATTGAAAAATAAAATTACCATGGTGGAAGATGACAATGCAATTACTCACCAAGGTAATGAGATGGTGCAACAGTTTATCGAATACTACCAAACACTCTTGGGTAAGGAGGAATCGGCTGACACAATGATTGGAGCTAGAGATCTTTTCAAAAACAAGATCCCCCAACAGCTTGCTGATCATATGGTGAGGGAAATATCTAGTGAGGAGGTAAAAGGCTGCTATTTTTAGTATTGACAATGACAAAGCCCCGGGTCCGGATGGGTTTACGTCGAAATTTTTCAAGTCTACATGGGATATCACCGGAGGTGAGATTACGGAGGCTATTCAGGATTTCTTTAAGAATGGCAAAATGCTAAAACAAATTAACACCTCCGTCATTTCTCTTGTTCCAAAATTGGATCAGCCTAAAGTAGTCAAAGATTATCGTCCAATTGCATGCTGCAATGTCCTTTACAAATGTATAAGCAAAATCATATGTGAACGGATTAAAGTGGGGCTTGACCATATTATTGATGAATGTCAAAGTGCCTTTGTTCCAGGCAGAATGATATGTGATAATATCCTCCTCACGCAGGAACTTGTGCGGAATTATCACAGAAATAGGGGTGTTCCTAAGGTGGCTCTCAAAATCGATATACAAAAAGCTTATGATACTGTTAATCATAAGTTTATGCACCAGTGCCTTCTGGGGTTTGGTTTCCATCCATGCATGATAGATTGGATTATGACCTGCATTCAAACTGCATCATATACTATCAACATTAATGGGAATGTTCACGGTTTCTTTAAAGGCCGTAGGGGCCTCCGGCAGGGCGATCCCATGTCCCCGTATCTTTTCACGCTTGTGATGGAAGTCCTAAACCTCATTTTGAAAAAGAAGATTGAGAATAACCCTTCCTTCCAATACCACTGGCAATGCAAGGAAATGAAGATCACACACTTGTGTTTTGCTGACGATTTAATGATGTTTTGTGGGGCTCAACCTGAATCTGTTAAAACTTTTCAAGAAAGCCTGCTGGAATTTGGTAATGTTTCTGGCTTGAAACCCAATATGGGAAAGAGTACTCTCTATTTTGGCAATGTTAGACAAACACAACAGCAGCAAATCCAAGACATACTTCCCTTTCGGGTGGGGAGCCTACCTGTGAGGTACCTTGGTGTCCCGCTTCTTGCTAAGAGACTGTACTCTAAAGATTGTTGGGGGCTCATAAACAAAGTCAAGAACCGCTTGAAAGACTGGAACAATCGCTTCTTATCATTCGCTGGGCGCTTACAATTAATAAGGTCGGTCATTTCTTCTATGCATACCTACTGGGCGTCGGTGTTCACACTCCCAGCAAACATTATCGAGGATATTGAAAAACTAGCCAGGAAATTTCTTTGGACCCAAATGGATAGTGTGAAAGGTAAGGCTAGGGTCTGTTGGAAAGATGTTTGCAGGCCGAAAAGCCAAGGAGGGTTAGGTATAAGATCGTTAAAGGACCAAAACATGGCTCTCATGACTCGACACATCTGGAACATTGTTAAGGAGAAAAACTCAATATGGGTGAGATGGATCCAAAATCACAAACTTAAGGACTGCCATTTCTGGGAAGTCAGGATTGATGATGGCTCAACATGGAGTTGGAGGAGCATCCTGAAGCATCGAAATAGTATAAGACCCCATATTTGGAAAGAGATAGGAGATGGTAGTAACACCTCCATTTGGCATGACAATTGGCACACCCTAAGCCCTCTGAGTGACTTCATCACTGCTCGTGACCTTATGGGTACGCAACTAAACCGAGGTTCTAAGGTGTGTGATGTGATACAAGAGGGACATTGGCAATGGCCGCAGGAACTGCTTTGTAAATATAGTTGTCTAGGTGACTTTCCTCCCCCAATACTTGTCCATAACAAGACTGATGCTACCATCTGGAAAACGAGGGAGGGCAAGGAGTCCCTATTCTCTACCAAACAGGTATTTGAAGACATAAGCCCTACTAACCCAAGAGTTCTGTGGCAGAAGGTGGTTTGGTTTTCTCAAAATATCCCCCGTCACTCCTTCATTCTATGGCTTGCAATCCAGGGGCGCCTACTCACTCAGGATAGACTCCGGACTTGGGATAGGAATACTAATCTTAGGTGTGCCTTTTGTGAGGCACAAGAGGATAGTCATAACCACTTGTTTTTCCAATGCAGCTACCCGAGAACTATCTGGAAGGAAGTTAAAAGCATGGCTAAAATGGACCGGACACCGGGCCTATGGAGGGCTTGTGTTGAACACATGGCCTCACTGCCAAACAATTCCACGGTGGATAGTGTCATCCGAAGACTTTTGGTTGGTGCTGCGGTGTATTATATATGGCAGGAGAGGAACATTCGTTTGTTTCAAGGGAAGAAAAGGAAAAAAGATGATCTCCTTCGAATAATAAAAGATGATGTTCGGGCGAGGCTCCAGGGTCTGAACTTTAGAATATCTCCTCAGACTATTCAGGCAAGTAAAGAGTGGGGATTCATGGTTATGATGCCAACTTCGTTGAATGCTAGGAAAAGAGAAGGAAACCGAGATGAAGGACGGCAATAAGAATCAATGGAGGGAGGGGCACAATGGCCACAAAGGTTACTATTATATTAAATTACTTTTGTTTAATTTAATGCAGGTGATTTCTTATGGCCAAGGGCGCAAAGGGACTACTTGGGAGGTGACAAGCAGATGGAAGATGTGGTCCTGGAATAAAATCAAGGCTACTTTGAGGGGGCTCGAACATTGGTGGGATATGGTCCAAAATCAGGAAGGCACTTTCTGGAGAACAACGGGGAAAGGAAACTACAAGGGTAACAAAAATATGGCTATTAAAACTTTTTTAACAGCTATTAACTTGAATGACGGGGACAGGGACTTGAGGGTTAGTAATAACATGATTAAAAGTGGTTATCAATGGGAAGCTAATAGGAAAGGGTTTGGTTTGGGTAATCCTGTGAAACACCCTCACTATTTTACTACAAATGTTGTCGATAGATGCTTTGGCAGGCTGCTTGCACAAGACTGGAAGGGGTTCAATGGCCCTGTTGGAATTGGAATGCAATGTAATTTGTGCATGGGATGTATTGAATTCCTTGTGCTCAGTAATGATAGTGATAAATATATGGAAGGGATTTGGGGGGGGCTGGTACACGTACAACACTGTGCACCACCTTAAAGAGAGGAGAGAATACTATTGGGAGTGATAGAGTGCACAACATTTTTGGGACTCATTATACGGGAGGGAAACAGGTTGGTACCTTGATCACACACTACACACTGCTTTCGCGAGACAATACCTTGGTGGATAGGCTATACTCCTTTGTAACACAATGGGATAGGGGCACATGGGACCATCTTAGATATGGGAGATTGCATGGGAAGGTAGTGAGGGGGGTTGGTACACGATGCACACATAACACCACCATCAAGAGTGTGAGTGAGAGCGATAAACACAGCAAGTTTCGGGAACCATCATGGGGAGGGAGACTGGTTGGTACAAATTGCACACTATACACATTGCATTCGAGAGGCTATTTTTTTCAATCAAAAAAATCGGGTTATGGGGGGTATGTCATATATGGGTTGCAGTGTGATGGAGAGGCTCATTTCTGGGAAACGACTTTGGGAGGGAACCAGGTTGGTACACAGCACACTACATACACCACCATTAAACGAGAGGGGAATTCTAATTGGAGTGAAAGAGTGAAATACTACTGTTCTGGGAAACACTTTTGGGAGGGGAACAGGTTGGTACACGATACACACCATACACGCTGCTTTCGTGAGGATTCTTTTTTGCAGGAATATTGTTTAGCTTGGGGACATTTGCACCTCCCCCTGGATACTCAGCTCATTTGGGCTTGCAATTGGTGCAAGGAAATGAAAAGCAATGATGATCCGATTATGATTGGGAGCAGGATACGGAAGACTCAAAAGGTGATGATTTTCATATATTTGGAAGCCAAGGAACATGATGATAAAGATTGCAAAATGCATCACCAAACTGGTTTCAAACGGATGGTGGGTTACCCACATTTATACGTGGACATGCATGGGAGATGTAGCTTGGCATGCATGGGTCACGTAGCTTGCATGGTGCTGTCGAGGAGAATCCCTACTTCGAGTGCCAAATATATGGAACCTCAAACACATTTCAACACTTGAGATGAAGATCAAGACTGAAAATTGTGGATTGTACTTGGGTTATATCAACTACAGGGGTTGGGATGCTAGTCTTTTCTTGTTATTTTTTAGTAGTTATGCTTTTGTTATGGACATCACGTAGCGTGTTATTTTCTTTTTAGGGTAGTCCCCTAGCTTCGTGCGGGGGCTATGCCTTTCTTTGTATTTTTTTATTCTTTTTAATAAAGTTTGCATAGGCTTTGCCTTTTTTCAAAAAAAAACCCTAAACCCTAAACCCTAAACCCTAAACCCTAAACCCTAAACCCTAAACCCTAAACCCTAAACCCTAAACCCTAAACCCTAAACCCTAAACCCTAAACCCTAAACCCTAAACCCTAAACCCTAAACCATCGAGATCTCATGAGGATTGATATTCCAATTAAACCTGGAAGGAAACCACCTGGATGAACCATATGGCTACTTCTAATGGGAATGATGATCTCATGGTAAGATGTCACGGGTTGGAGGGGGGGGGGGTTTGGTTCTAATAGTACCCACACCATAACCATCGTGAGGGTAGGAAATTATCAATTGATAGGGTGGGACAAATGCATATATTTTCGGGGAACTACTTGGGGTCGGATCCAGCTTGGAATAACATCTACCCTCCAAACTCCTTTTTTGAAAGGCCTTAAAATTTTTCTTAGAATCACCAATTTGGATGGGTATGGGTTGAAGGGGGAACAAGTTTATCCTGTGAGGAGGAAGGGTTTGGTAGGGTGGGGGGATGGTACACGTTGCACCCACACCACCACCTTCAAGAGTGCAGAGATCCATTATATGAGTGAGTGCTCCATGATTCAAAATTTCCGGGAACCATCTAAGGGAGGGACTCAGGTTGGTACACCTCACACACTTGGCACATCGTTTTCGGGAGGCTACAAAATTCTTAAAACCATGTATGGGTTTGGGGGGCATGGGTTATATGGTAATCATCTTGATGGAAAGGAGCAGCAATGGTACTTATCTTTGATGACCCATATGGATGTCGTAATCTGCATGGGTAGGGGAGGGAATGGCATGGTGGTGAAACATCTTAATCATATGGTGAGATTTGGGGATATGGTAGGGTGGGGGGATAGTACACTCGACACACTTAGCACCACCTTTCTGAGAGATGAGCTTAAATACTTGAGGGTTAGAGGCAATAAATTACTACTTCGGGAACCATCATGGGGAGGGTGCCAGGTTGGTACACTATGCACACAAAGCACCCTGATTTCGAGAGGCGTCCAACTTAATGTAATCCTTCCTGGGTATGGGCAATATGGGGTTACGGGTACATTTGGTGAGGATCTCTGTCGGGAAATATCTTGGGATGGGTGTCTGGTTGGTACAAAAATCACACTAAGCACCACCAACAAGAGTGATGAGATTACTAATATGAGTGCTCGAGTGCCAAACTACCTTTCCGGGCAACGTCTTTGGGAGGGGAACAGGTTGGTACACTTGGCACACACACCACATTGCTTTCGTGAGGTTTCTATTTTGCAGGACTACATGAAGGAGCTGGGTAAAATTCCTTGCTTGGCTTGTGTTATACATTGGATTTGGGCCCCTCCTGTGCCACATGATAATAAACACAAGCTAGGGGTGCACATGCATGGTTTATGCAAAGAAGACGATTGTGCTCAATGGGGCTGTAAGGCTACGGCTAAATGTAGAGATAGAGCCTATGGAGATTATGCTAACATAATGACAAGAAAGAATCTCACGAGACCCTGCATGGAGTGGACTAGAAGAGAGGACCAATGTTACACTTTACATGGGAACAACGAAATTTGGAAACTTCATATATGGAATTTTAGCTACGTGATCTTGCATGGGATTGCCTATTGGGCTTGCATGGACGTATGGCATAAATACACTTGGGATTGGGCTAGAATGGACTCTCGTGGAAGAACTTCTTGGAACTTTCAGCAATGAATCAAGTTCAAAGAATTATACTAATTTTGTTTATGGACTGGACTGCCATGTTATTTCTGTTATTGTTTAGCGGTCTTGCTTTTGTCATGGATATTACTTAATTGTTTGTTTGTTTCGGGGTAGGTTATTTGCTTCGCGCAGTTTCCTAGGCCTTTGTTTGTATTCTTTATTTTTTCTAATAAAGTTTGCCAAGGCGGTTGCCTTTTTCAAAAAAAAAAAAAAAAAAAAAACCCTAAACCCTAAACCCTAACCCTAAACCCCAAACCCCAAACCCCAAACCCCAAACCCAACCCTAAACCCCAAACCCCAAACCCCAAACCCCAAACCCGAAACCCCAAACCCCAAACCCCAAACCCAAACCCCAAACCCAAACCCCAAACCCCAAACCCCAAAAACCCCAAACCCCAAACCCCAAAACCCCAACCCCAAACCCCAAACCCCAAACCCCAAACCCCAACCCCAACCCAAAACCCTAAACCCTAAACCTTAAACCCTAAACCCTAAACCCTAAACCCTAAACCCTAAACCCGAAACCCGAAACCCTAAACCCTAAACCCTAAACCCTAAACCCTAAACCCTAAACCCTAAACCCGAAACCCCTAAACCCCTAACCCCTAAACCCCTAAACCCCAAACCCCAAACCCCTAACCCCAAACCCCCAAACCCCCAAACCCCCAAACCCCCAACCCCTAAACCCTAAACCCTAAACCCTAAACCCTAAACCCTGAACCCTGAACCCTAAACCCTAAACCCTAAACCCTAAACCCGAAACCCGAAACCCCAAACCCCAAACCCCAACCCCGGACCCCGAAACCCCGGACCCCGGACCCCGGGCCCCGGGCCCCGCACCCCGAACCCCAACCCCAACCCCAAGAAACCCCAACAAACCCCAACAAACCCCAAACCCAAACCCCAAAAAACCCCAAACCCCAAGAAACCCCAACAAACCCCAACAAACCCCAAACCCAAACCCCAAAAAACCCCAAACCCCAACAAACCCCAACCCAAAACCCAAACCCAAAACCCAAAACCCAAAACCCAAACCCCAAACCCCAAACCCCAAACCCCAAACCCTAAACCCGAAACACTAAACCCTAAACCCGGAACCCGGAACCCGGAACCCGGAACCCGGAACCCGGAACCGGAACCCGAAACCCCGAACCCCGAAACCCCGAACCCCGAACCCCGAACCCCGAAACCCGAAACCCGAAACCCGAAACCCGAACCCCGAAACCCGAACCCCGAACCCCGAACCCCGAACCCCGAACCCCGAACCCCGAACCCGAACCCGAACCCCGAAACCCCGAAACCCCGAACCCGAAACCCCGAACCCCGAACCCCAAACCCCGAACCCCGAACCCCAAACCCCAAACCCCAAACCCCAAACCCCAAACCCTAAACCCTAAACCCTGGTGCGATTTTAGAGAGAGCCGGATCTTTGCTTTCTTCACCAAAATTCCGATCAAATCTTCTTCTGTTCAAACCGCATTCGGTGTTCCTTCTTGCTGGAATTGATTAGCAAGACAAACCTGTGGTTTTCTTTTCATTAAATCATGGGAAAGTCGAACAAAGGGACCAAGCTAGGCACGGCGGAGGGTAAACCTCCTGATCCGGGAGTTATGGGCAAGTTTTGGGCTGAGCAATCAGAAGATGAACAAGAATGTGGAGTGGAAGAGGGACGAGTAACAAGAAGCAGCCTAGAAAAGTCACTAGGTATTCAGAACCCTAAGAAGAAACGCGGTGGATCCAAGTCCGGGAATATTAAGGATAAACAATATTATCTTCGTGATTTCATGGGGAAAGAGAATGTTGCGGTGAATGCTAATACTCAAGGTGATGCAGATGGCGAATTTCTTGATGATACTACTAAAGGTGCTACAGATGGTAATAATAAAGGTATGAACTTGGAAAACAATACGTGCATGAATAGGGATACATATGTGAAATTGCCTGAGTACACACCGACAGCTATGGAAAACCCTAATATTCCTCAGATGGGACAAACTAATCCCCTGATGGAGGAAACAGCCATGCACGACGTGGGAACGGTTGTTAATGGCTCCCCTATTTGCGTCTTGAACAAAAATCCAGTGGAACAATCGAGTTTAGATCTAAGTGGATCTCCGAGGGTTAATCATAATGATGATGGCCAGCTATCGGGAAATGAAGCTGGAGGAAATGAATATAATACAGCAATGAGTGGAGAACGATCTGGATTGAAGAGTCGGGGCCCGAAACCTATTGAAATTATTCTTCCAACGGTGAATGATGGATCCAAGGGATTGAAGAGGAAGAATTATGAGGATGATGTTGTTACTAATTCTTATAACCAAACGGATTACACCTCTAACACCAACAATCTGGGAAAGATGGAATTGAAAAAATCTAAGGCCACGGCTAAGCTGGATGATGTCAACCCTGGTGCTGCTAAGAGGCATGCGAATGAAAAAAAAGCTCACAAGATATGGTACTCTAGAAATCGAAGCAACTGGAAGAACATGCCTAAACCAAAATTCAACTCAAGTTTTACTCCTATGAAGATGCTGGAGCACATGCCGATCCACTTCAACTACCAACCAGGAGTGTCGACGAGGAGAGTTAACAGGAAGATCTCAAAACGGAAAATGACACTCAAGACTCTTCAAAAGGAAGGTCTACTGGAGAGCTTATTGATCAACAAGCAGCGTCGAAACATTCCAGGTTTAACCACTGATTTTGCTCTTCGTAAGTCCATGCTAAATGTCAATCCTATAAGGTTGATTGAATTCAAAGCTCAAAAGAGTAGCCAATCTGAAGATAGTCTGAATAATCATCAGGAAAAGGCTAAAAATACTACTGATAAGGAAACGAATCAACCAGTTAAACAAAATAATGTTTCTTATGTTGACATGCTGAATGGTCAAGCGCACAAAGATATTCAGTCTAAAATCCAGTATTATCAGCCTGTTATAACTCATGATGGGCAAAAAGTTGTTGTTATGGAACCTAAGGTTATTCAACAAGCCACGATTACTTACAAGAACCTTCTTTATGGATATTTTGTTGGTGCTAACCCAACGCTTGCTTTTGTGAGATTCAATCTAAATAGGATGTGGAGGCAGTATGGGGTTCAGGAAATATCATACAATGGGGCGGGAATTTTCCTATTTAAATTTGAGACGGAGATGCTGATGCAAGAAGTTCTTGAATTAGGACCCTGGATTGTTGGGAATATCCCGTTATGTTTGAGGAAATGGGAAGCAGGTCAATGTATGCTGAAAGAGAACCCTAAATCTATTCCCATATGGATCCTTTTGAAAAACCTCCCTCTTGAACTATGGAACACGGAGAGTCTTTGCAGAACTGCTAGTTGTGTGGGAAACCCTCTCACTTTTGATAAAATTACCAAACAGAAATGTAAATCCATAGATGAGATGGGCGGTTTTGCCAGGATACTTGTTGAAGTTAATATTGATTGTTCCTTCCCAAAAACAATTAAAGTGTGCTATCCTATGGTGGGCAATATGCCAGGGAAAAGCATTGATATTGAAGTTGAATATCAGGTTAAGCCATCCACTTGTCAGTTCTGTAAGGTTTTTGGCCATACACAGGATCAATGCTCAAAGTTCAAACCTAAAGAGCCTGCTAAGAAGAATGAGGAGCCTAATAAGATGCATGGAGGGAAGGGAAGTCAAATGGATGATGATGGGTTTACGAAAGTTGTATACCGGAGGAACATGGGAAGGAAGGAGCAAAATCAACCAAAGCAGTTCAATAAACCTTTGAACACTTATGCCAAAGGGTATACAAGGAACTTGACTAGGAAAACCAAAGAGGATGGTTTGTTGCAACAGGATAGGGCCACTGGAAAACAAGCTAATGGACATGAAAAAGAGGTGCATCAACAACATGAGAATATTTCACATTCCAATGGAAGTTATAAAGTTGGCATAAATTACAATCATAATCAGACCCCAAATGCTGTGAAGGCCAAAAAGTCATTGAATAAAACCTATCATGTGAAAGAAACAAGCAATCGATTTGTTTTATTGGACCAAGAAGGAGATGAAATGTTGCAAGACATTGAGACTGGTGAGCATGGAAAACAAAGGAATGAGGAGCAATCTATCCATACCAAATGGCATAAGGATCAAGCTGAAACGTTGGATAAATATTATTATGACCATCTTGATGCTGCCCAAAAGGGGGAGGCTTTACACTACATTACCGGGAAGGAGACCCCTTCGAAACAAGTTCTCAAATCATGGAATATGTCTCTGATCCAATACTTTCATGATATGTGTAATGTTTATGGGTTTGTTGCAGGAGCTAAGGCTACTAGGAAATACTCTAAATCTGTGTATTCAGATGAGGAGTCTGATGAGTATGCAAGTTTAGATGGTATGACCCTGGATAAGGATGTTGAATCTGAAAATGATGGCACAGCTCGATTTATGAAGAGTGCTGGTTTGGATGCTGGAATGGGGGATACCAACCCGACTGAGAATTGTGCTTAGGAGTTTTGTTTTCCTATCCTTGTTAGTTTTTTGTATATGGCTTTACAAATTCTTACTTGGAACACCCGGGGTATTAGAAACTTTCTAAGGCAGAATGAAATCAAGGCACTGATTAATGACCATCAAATTTGTGTCTGTGGCATTTTAGAAACTCATGCTTTGGCTACAAAAATGGAAACGATTTGCAATAATATTATGAAAGATTGGAATTGGTTATCGAATGCGTGTCATTGCTCTAACTGGACCCGTATTGTTGTGGGATGGAATCCTAATCTGATTGATCTCATGATGCTTCATATGACTGACCAAGTTGTTCACTGTTGGCTTAAACCTAAAAACAGTCATAAGGGCTTTTTCTGTTCTTTTATCTATGGTCAAGTTAGGATGTATAAGAGGAGACCTATGTGGGATGAATTAAAAAGGTTCTCCAGTACTATATCCACACATCCGTGGGTTGTCTTAGGTGATTTCAATGCAATGTTGAATCCAGATGATATTTCTGTTGGACAATCCAATTGGACTGTGGCAATGGAAGACTTCCAAGATATGTGTATGCAAGGAGGACTGGAAGATATCCCTTATACAGGTATAAGATATACCTGGAATCAATCCCCGGGCAAAATACATGGATTGCAAAAGAAATTGGATAGAATTTTGGCTAATGAATACTTCACAACTCAATTCCCGGATGTGAAGGCTAAGTTCCTCCCCTATTTGTCCTCGGATCATGCCCCTGGAATCCTTACCATGCAAAAACTCAAGGAACAATGGAAGCCCCGCCCATTCAAATTCATGAACTACATTGTTTGTAAGGATGGCTTCATGGATTTGGTTGCCAAAAAATGGGCGAAACCAGTGGTTGGCCATGCTATGTTCAGGGTCACACAAAAACTAAAGGCTCTAAAAGGTCCTCTTCGGAAATTTGCTCAGGAACTTGGGAAACCATCTTCAAAGGTTCAAAAGCTTAAAGAGGAATTATGAAGGATACAAAAGGATGTGGATGCTTTTGGCCATGATAGTGAATTAAGACATGAGGAAGCTGCCTATGCTAAAGCTTACAAACAGGCCTCCCTTGATGAAGAAAAACTTTTGAAGCAAAGAGCAAAGGTCACTTGGCTTAAGGAAGGTGATCAAAACTCAAAATACTTCCATAATGTGATTAAAGCGCGACAAAGGAGAAACAAAATCACTGATATAGAAGATGAAAATGGTGTGAGCTATCATGAGAATGAGATGGTTCAGCAATTCATTGAATACTACAAGAACCTATTGGGGAAAGAGGAATTCTCCCCTCCTATTGTGGATGCGCTGAATCTGTTCAAGAACAAAATCCCCCCTCAACTTGCAGACCATATGGTTAGGGAAATTTCTACGGAAGAGGTTAAGGAGGCGATGTTTAGTATTGATAATGATAAGGCCCCGGGACCTGATGGGTACACCTCTAAATTTTTCAAAGCCACATGGGACATTACTGGGGGAGAAATAACGGAGGCTATCAAAGATTTCTTCTTTAATGGCCAACTGCTCAAGCAAGTTAATACGTCTATCATTTCCCTGGTCCCAAAAATACCACAACCTAAATTGGTTAAAGACTACCGGCCAATTGCCTGCTGCAACGTTCTCTACAAGTGCATCAGCAAAATCATTTGTGAACATATCAAAATCGGTCTAGATCACATCATTAATGACTATCAGAGTGCTTTTGTTCCTGGGAGAATGATATGTGACAACATTTTACTCACACAAGAATTGGTGAGGAATTACCATCGTAATAGGGGGAGCCAAAAGTGGCATTGAAAATTGACATCCAAAAAGCCTATGATACAGTCAACCACAACTTTCTGCAACAATGTCTTTTAGGCTTTGGATTTCATCCTTGCATGACGGACTGGATAATGACGTGTGCCCGAACAGCTACATATACTATTAATGTCAATGGGAATGCTCATGGGTTTTTTCGGGGCTGCCGTGGCCTTAGGCAAGGTGACCCAATGTCTCCTTATCTTTTTACATTAGTTATGGAGGTTCTGAATCTTATGCTGAAAAGGAGAATAGAGCGCCACACTAGCTTCAAATATCATTGGCGATGTAAAGATTTGGAGATCACTCATTTGTGTTTTGCGGATGATCTTATGATGTTTTGTGGTGCCACCCCGGACTCTGTCAGAACCCTTCAAGAGGGCCTTCTTGAATTTGGAACAGCTTCTGGTTTAAAACCAAACTTGGGGAAAAGCACTCTCTACTTTGGTAATGTTAGGCCATCGTTGCAACAACAGATTCAAGACATTCTTCCCTTCCGTGTGGGAACACTTCCTGTTCGTTATCTTGGCGTTCCTCTTCTGGCCAAGAGGCTTTACTCTAAGGATTGCTATGTCCTTGTTAACAAAGTAAAAAAGCGAATAAACGATTGGAACAACAGATTTCTCTCATTTGCAGGTAGATTGCAGTTAATTAGATCGGTTATATCCTCTATGCAAACGTACTGGGCCACTGTCTTTACACTGCCTTCAAACATTATTGATGATATTGAAAAGCTGGCGAGGAAGTTCCTTTGGACCCAAATGGATAGTGTTAAAGGGAAAGCTCGAGTATGCTGGAAAGAAGTTTGTAGACCGAAAGACCAAGGGGGTCTAGGCATAAAATCATTGAAGGCCCAAAACATGGCCTTAATGTCCCGGCATGTTTGGAATATCGTCACTGGAAAAAATTCAATATGGGTGCGTTGGATCTCACAATACAAGCTTCGTGATCATAACTTCTGGGAGGTCAAGATTGATGATGGTTCTACTTGGAGCTGGAGAAGTATTCTAAAATATCGAAGCAAAATCAGACCTCATGTTAAGAAAGTGGTTGGGGATGGTTGTAACACATCGATCTGGTATGATAATTGGCACCCGCTTAGCCCGTTGAGTGAATTTATCACTCCACGAGACATTATTCGTACCGGATCTACTTTGCAGGCTAAAGTGGCAGATATTATTCAAGATGGGCAATGGAAATGGCCAACTGAACTCCTTAATAAGTATAGTTGCCTATGTGATTTTCCTCCCCCAATCCTTATTGCAAACAAGGCCGATGCTACTATTTGGAAAACTAGTGAGGGTAAGGAGACTGTGTTTTGCACAAAACAGGTCTTTGAGGACATGAATAGAAGAAATTTGAGTGTCCCGTGGCATAAAGTGATTTGGTTTAGCCAAAACATTCCTCGACATGCCTTCATATTGTGGCTCGCTATTCAAAGACGCCTTCTCACACAGGATAGGATCAGGACATGGGAGACTAGAACTACTCTAAAGTGTGCCTTTTGTGAGGCACAACCTGATAGCCATAACCACTTGTTCTTCCAGTGCAGCTACTCGAGAAATATATGGAGGGATGTCAAGCAACTTGCGAAAATGGGAAGAACTCCAGCCCTATGGATAGAATGCGTAGAGTACATGGCCTCCCTTCCAAATAACTCCACAGCTGATAGTGTCATTCGTAGACTGCTGATTGGTGCTACTATATATTACATCTGGCAAGAAAGGAACCTCAGGATGTTTCAAGGAAAGAAAAGGAACAAGGATAACCTTCTTCGAGTCATAAAGGATGATGTTCGTGCAAGGCTCCAAGGTCTTCGATTTCGAGTTTCTCCCCAGACTATCCAGGCCAGTAAAGAATGGGGATTTGCTGTTATGTCACCAAACAAAAAATCTTGCTTTATAAAGGAATGATGATTACAAAGGATGGATGCAATAAACCCATGAGGATGTGGACTCTGGGCAACTTCAGGAGGTACTCTTATATTGGCTATTTATTTGTTAATTCTGTGCAGGTTATTTCAGGTACCCAAGTACACGTTTGTGAGAGCTGGACTGAAAATGATCGAGATAATAACTGGGCTCCGAAGATTGTTGCTTGGACCCCCATCACAGTTCCTCATTGCATAAGAGGAAATCAGGATCACTCTAGAAGGGGTGACAAACATGAGCATTTTTGGATTTTGGTTTGGGAGGGAACTCCGGTTGGAATTATATGCACACACTGCACCAAATTTTTAATTGTCTTTAAACTAACCAATAATCTCTACAGCTTGGTGGGATATGGGCTAAATGGGAACCACATTCTGTTGGTGAGATGGATGGGTTTGGTAGGGTGGGGGGCTGGTACACTTTGCACTCACCTCACCACCTTCAAGAGTGTTAAAATATATCATATGAGAGCGTGTGTTACGATATATATTGTCCGGGAACCTTCTTGTGGGGGGATTCTGGTTGGTACATATTGCACACTAGGCACACTGCTTTCGGGAGATCTTGATCCTTTTACAAACCATTCTAGATCAGAAGGGTTTGGCTATAAGGGAATCACCATTGCTGGAAATTGCTGCATTATGAGACACAGATGTGAGGGTGTAGGATGGAGGGGAAAAAACTTTAACCTTATGGTGAGATTTGGGGAAAAGGTAGGGTGGGGGGATGGTACACTTACCACACGAGGCACCTTCTTACTGAGTGTTGAGCAATACCGTATGAGTGCTAGAGAGAACAACCAAAACTTTTGGGATCCATTATTGGGAGGGAGCCAGGTTGGTACACTGAACACACTGTGCACCCAGCTTTCGAGAGGCACACACTTTGAGATTATTCTTCTTGGGAGGGGTCAACAGGGCGGGCTGAGATATTCTGGTGAGAACTACTTTCGGGAACTACTGTGGGAAGGGAATCCGGTTGGTACAAATGTCACACCATGCACCACCATCAAGAGTGTGGGATTGACTAACATGAGTGTTAGAGTGCCAATTGATTATTTTGGGACACATCTTTGGGAGGGATACAGGTTGGTACCTTTTGCACACACGTCACATTGCTTTCGTGAGGATTTTTTTTTGCAGGGGTACATCCGTGATTTGGATCAGAAGTGTAGATTGTCTCAATCTACAAATTGGATTTGGGATAACCATATGTTGCATGGGAACCGCCAAAGGCAAGAAGATTACATGCATGGAAAGGAGCGATCTGGCAACCGTGTTCAAGGTGGATGTTATGGTCCGGCTAATAGCATATATGGCGCCTATGGGATGTCTTTTAACATTGATGCACATCAAGACTACTCAAGGCAACGCATGAGGTTAAAGGTTGACCAAGATCCTTCTTTGTACGTGGCCAAGGATATTTGGGTACATATGATTGGCAACCATAGCTATGTGAACACGCATGGATCTATGATCTGGACCGACATGACGATATGGGGCTTCTATGATTGGGACTTGGTTTGCATGGCTCTGTATGGAAGCAAGACTTGGATCATTTGGGATATGGGAAATGTGCTAAGGGATATTAAGACCCATCCTACCTATTATGGATATGACTATGGGCCTTAACAACATCATGGGTTGGGAGGTTATGCTTTTCTTGTTATTTTAGTGGATTTTCCCTTGTTATGGATATCACTTAGTTAGTGTTGTTTTTTGTAGGGTGGGTTACTTGCCAAGTGCAGTACCTATGCCTTTTCCTTGTATTCTTTTATTCTATTTAATAAATTTTGCCAAGGCTTGGCCTTTTTCAAAAAAAAAAAAAAAAAAAAAAAAAACCCTAAACCCTAAACCCTAAACCCTAAACCGTAAACCCTAAACCGTAAACCCTAAACCCTAAACCCTAAACCCTAAACCCTAAACCCTAAACCCTGTGGTAGGACCAAGTGGGGCCATATAACAGGGGAGTGGAACCAAAGACTCGAGGAGCTTTTTAGAAATATCAACAATAACTCCATATGGAGTATTGTAAATCGCCTGGTCTTAGCTGCCACTGTTTACTACATATGGCAAGAAAGGAACCTGAGGCAGTTTGAGAATTCTAACCGTCCTGTGGAAGTCCTAAGTTCGCTTATTTTGAAAACAGTTAGGCTGCGTTTGTTGAGTCTCCGAGTGAAAAGGTCAAATGCCTCTTTGCAGGTTTGGAAACTCTGGGATCTGGGTAGGCTTGATGGTAGGGAGCACGATCATTTGAATCATTTACCCTAATGGATAACACTAGTAGATATTTTATTTGGGATCTCTGGAGTAATATGGGGATGCAACATTGGAGGGCTAAACGAAATACTTGCAGGGGTAGAGACCTGTTAGAGAATAAATGTGTTGAGCAATTGATAATCCTTATTTTTTTACTGTTATATTCTTTTACTTACTATCATACCTGGGGTGGTATGGTTACAGGGAAAGAGAGGGTGAGCAGTCATATTGTGAGGATTTGGGCTAATGGGGGGCACAGGTTTGGGAATTGCTGCTGTGTCTTCTTTCTGAGTGCTGAGTGGAGGGTGGGGGTTCACATTGATAGAGTCAGTCTTAATTGGGATGGGTACATTTGGGATTGGGATTGGGATCATATTGCTTGTCCAGTTAAGATTCATGTTTATTATGGTACTAATGGTTGGAATTGGATGATTCAGTGGTGGCTTTTGAGCTGTTCGGGATGGGATATGCTGCTTGATAGAATGAATTCAGGTGGGTACAGTGGTCCTAGTTTGCAGATTACTGTTGTTAACATCTTTAGGGAGGGCCATCTGTTAGCTATCAGCTTGGGGTTACTTTGGTTGCTGCACAGTCCGAACTGGGGGAAGCACAGGAGCCGGGGTCATGTTCAGAATATTTGGGCATTGTGTGCCTGGTGCTTGCTGGCAAATAGTGAGGGGCAAAGAGTGGCCTGGTATACGGTCAGGATGAGCTATTTCTGGTATATTGGGCTGTCTGGGAAACAAGGCTGGGGTGCTCCTATTGATTACTGGTTTTGTTTCACTTGGAAGCTGCCTGCTGGGAGATATATGTATTATCAGGGGCTTCTCTATTTTACTCATGAAACTTGGCTGACATATGTGGTTAATAATGTTAACAGGGCTACCAGTCTTAAAGCCTCTTTTCTTCTTGGCTGGGATAGTTATGGCAGGTGTATCAAAGGAGGCTGGTCCTATGTGAATTGTATCTGCGCCACTAACCGCCTGTGCTGTCTGGTTGGGGTTGATACTTATAAGGTGCTGGTTTGGGGTGCTTCCTTTCATATTTACACCTGTGTAAAAAAGGGCCATTTCTACAGGGATCACCATCAAAGGTTAGGGGCAGCTTATGGTTGGATTGTGGGTTTACTTCTTCCTGTTGATTTGATGGGGACTATCCACAACTGTATTTGGTCGTGGGGCTGCTGCTTGGCTGGTTTGTTTTACTACCGTGTGGGTAACATGATATCTGTTAACCAGGTTAGTATGTCTATTGTGAATAACTCAAAAAGGAGGGATCTGCTGCTTGGTCTAGATGACTGGTTTAAAGCCTTAAATAGGGACTGCACCTATCCTTGTCCTAGGCCGAGGTCTTATGTGGATGTGTGGAGCTGGACGCCTGATATTCTGTGGAGTTATCTGTCCCCAGGTTCAAGTCACTCCAGGGGGGAGGCCAATTGTGAGTTATTTGTTGCTCTTAACACTTTTAGGAGGGCTGATTATATGGATAATTTGGAAGTTTTGCCTGCTGATCTGATGATATATTTTCATAGTGCCCTGTGGAAAAAGTTGGCAGTGCAGGTGGTTTATGTTGGTATTAAGGGTGTGGTGAGATATGTGTACACCTGTAACTGACATAGCTGGGTTTATGGGTTGGGTTTGTGCTGTGTTTATATGGATTGCTATTGGTATTATGTTTGGGACTCATCTTTTGGGTTGGGTCTTTGACAACTGGGTGCACTTGTTCGCCTGGGATTGTATTATTATTCCTCATAGCTTTGGCTTGGGCAGCGGGGAGCACTTGATGAATTATGGCCACAGGCTTTCGGATTATCAAGGCACAGAGTTGGGTGTTGGTGACCTTGGGCATATTAGGAAGCAGGGGGAGGTTCGTTCTACTAAACATGAATGGATGTTCCCTTTTCTGAGCCTTCTTTTGGGTATGATGTATTGGGTTCCTTCGCTTTGCTCGTCTTATGAAGGGTGGAACACTTGGCATCATATCATTTCCAGTGCTTGTACCTTTGTGTTTTGTTTGTTTGTTTGTATTTTCCTGAGATGTTTATGTATTGATAGTTGTAACAGGGTCATTAGTTATATCCCCTTTTTGTATAGTTGGGGTGATAGTATTAAGTTCATCCCGTCTATTTTTTGGGTGCCCAAGCGTGGTTTTGTGCTTGTGGTTACCATTCGAGGGTATGCCCTTGTGATTTTGTAATTGGTGTTTTGGTTGGTATATATTTTTCCGGGCAAAATGCCCTTTATCAAAAAAAACCCTAAACCCTAAACCCTAAGGATTTTCATTTGGTCAAAATTTTTCTCTCTCTAACTTTCTCTCTCTAGGTATTCTCTCTGGTTTTTGTGGTTTCCGACCATAGCATTCCAGATCAATTTTTTCGTCTTCTACTAGGTTTTCCTTTGCAATGAATCCTTCCACACACTTTATACCCGGTGAGGAGAAGCCTCCTGATCCCAATTCTTTCCCACCGCTAGAGTCGGCTGTAGGAAAACGTGGAGTCTCAAGCCTGGCAGTGAATCCGAAATCTAAGAAAGCAAAAGACTCAAATGGTTCGTCGATTGGAGGCAAGAAAAACCCGAAATTTGTTCCTCTGAATGTAGAGGAGTTTGTTAACGAAGATAATATAGCTCGGGATGGTCAGAATCGAATGTTTAATAGCAGCGAAGCAGATGGGGAGCTAGGACTGATGAATGTCGACATGGGAGTGGAGCAGATCAACCGAAGTCAAAATAGCGATGATGGGACTCAGCAATTCATGCAATCGGAAGCCAGATCAGAAGTTGGAGATGATATGATGTGCAGTTTGAATGGGATAGCTTCGATTCCCCCCTCCCCTGCGCTCATGAATGATGGTCCTCCAATTATTGATGACGACATGGGTGAAAGCAGTGACGAGGAAGAGGATGCTGATGATGATGCTAATGATGAGGAAGACGAAGCCCCAATCCAGATGGGTTCTCAATTTCGATCAGCAGGGAAGGAACCTGTGGGGGTAACGACTGTTGAAGCTCGGGGGGATATCACAAACAATTCAGGGAAAGTGTTTCGTGAAGCACAAAAGATGCACAATGTCTGGAGCAACCATTTGGAAGGTAAGGCTTCATATGCTAGCAAAATCAAGCTGAATAATGCCAATGAGCGCACAAGGCTGGAATTCATTCCGCCAGTTGTTGATACAACAGGAGGTAAAAGGGTTGTGATTTCGGAGGAAGATCTTAGATACTCGGCTTCTGTTTTTTCTCTGCACTTGTACGGGTATTTTTTAGGGATGTCAATGGATTTCAATGTTGTCAATTCAACATTCAAAAGACTATGGAAGGCTTATGATCTAGATAGCATATCCAAAAGCACGGTTGGATACTACTATTTTAAATTTAAAAGTGAGCAAGGGATGAACGATGCTCTGGCAAATGGCCCTTGGATGGTGAATAATGTTCCCATTTTATTGCAAAAATGGGAGCCAGGACTATGCTTACAAAAGATTGAACCTAGGGCCATCCCCCTTTGGGTTACGGTTCACAATGTGCCCTTGGAATTATGGACGGGGAAAGGGTTAAGCAAGATTCTGAGTGGCATTGGAGTCCCCCTGCTAATGGATAGAGTCACAGAGGAAAGATGTGAGAATCAAATGGGTAAAATTGGTTATGCTAGAGTCCTTGTTGAGGTGGCAGCTTCTGGCCCTCTTCCAAATAATGTGGAGATTGAATTCCCAGTGATTAACAACAGGCCCTCTAGAATAGTTAACCTAGATGTTTCTTATCAGTGGAAACCCCCCAATGTTCTCATTGTGAGGTATTTGGTCATTCTTTTCAGGGCTGTAGGAGTCGGCCTAGAACTGAGAGTGAAGGTGCTGCTAAGGAAGGTAATAGTACTGATGGACCTAGTAAAAAGCAGCAAGGCCATGGTAGAGAAGATCAAAGCAATGATGGGTTTGTAGTTAAACTAAATAGGAAGAATTTGGGGAAACAAAAAGGTATGGGGATACCTGTGAAACAGGTTCGGGTGCAACAAAAAGGTTTTATGCAAAAGGAGGTGACCAATACCACGAGTAACATAGGGACTCAAAAGAAGATGGGGGAGTTACATAGGAAATTTAGTAAGGAGGTGAAGGATAAGAATAGTGGGAAAAAAGATCATGGCCAACACTTAAATTTGGGGAGGAACACTGGGAAGATGACTGGTAAGAGGATGGGGCAACCAGATCCGTCCTCTAGCTGGCAACCAAAAGTTGGCAGTTCTGCCCAAATTACCACGTTAAATCAATTTTCTGTTCTAGGGGATGACACCTTTGCTGTTATGGACATTGAGTCATCCTTAGCTACAGGAAACTTGGTTTCAAATGGTAAGGTTCAAGGAGGGCAGGTTATGCCTCGAAACAACATGGAGGGGGACCAGGATAACATGGAAAATCCTGATAGTGAGGAGGAGGAAGAGGATTTTGGAATCACTGATGCCCAAAAGTGGGCGATCACAAATAGCTTGATTAAGTTTAGAGCGGTTAGGGCAGAGGACCAGGCTAACTGGGAAATAGGGGAGTGGGATTTCTTTAAGTACCAGCTTAGAGTCCTTAAGATTGATCCCACCTATAGTGTTGAGGAAGTTGAGATAGAGGAGAATGGTATGGCCCAGTTGATAGGAAAGAAGGGAAACAGGGGTGGAAGGAAAGCAGGTGGAAGCCAACCTGCTGCAAATCAAATGGTTTAAATGGGTCTGCAAATTTCAGTGTGGAATATTAGGGGCATGTCTACTGCCTCAAAGCAAAATCTTGTTAGGCAGCATATGATAGATGGTAAGATTAGCATTATGAGTGTCATTGAAACCCATTTAGCTAAGGATAAGGTTAAAAAGGTGTGTTATCAGGTTTTTGGTAGGTGGCATTGGGATTCGAATAGTGGGGTCTGTGATAGGACTACCCGTATAGTCATAGGGTGGGACCCTAATGTGGTGAACTTGATGATTCTTGATCGCCACCCTCAAGTTGTCCATTGTCTGGTTCAACCAGTTAATGGCAGCCCTGCGTTCTACTGCTCGTTTGTTTATGCTTTTCATAAACACATTCCCCGCAGGCAGTGTTGGGAGGCTCTTAGAATGCACAAGAGAGTGGTGGGAGGGAATCCGTGGATGCTTCTAGGGGATTTTAATGCCATTGTGGATCCTGAGGAGCGTTCTATAGGACCTTCCTATATTACTAGGAGCATGTTGGACTTGCGTGAGTGCCTGTTTGATATTGATGTGCAGGACCTTAGTATGACAGGTTTGCGATACTCTTGGAACAAAAGTCCTGGTAGGTTACATGGCCTCATGAAAAGACTAGATAGAGTGGTCATCAATGACTCGTTCTTGCAACAATATAGGCAGGCCTTTGGCCAACTTCTCCCATTCTTGACCTCGGACCATAGTCCTATTTTGGTTTCTATCCCAGAGGTTGAACCGCCTGCTCCCAAACCCTTTAAATTTCCCAATTATATTGTGTTTAAGGGAGATTTCATTCCTACGGTTAAGAAAATCTGGGATCAGCAGGTTGTTGGGTTTAGAATGTATGCTTTAGTCACTAAGTTGAAACGTCTCAAGGGCCCAATGCGTAAGCTGAATTTCAAGCAAGGGAATTTATTTAAGAATGTCCAGAGCATAAAACATGAGCTCCAAAGGGAGATTACGGAGGACCCGAATAACAAGGACCTTAGAGAGGAGGAGTTGGTGTACTTAGAAGCTTATAAGGAAGCGGTTCGAGATGAGGAACGCTTCCTTAGACAAAAGGCTAAGGTTACCTGGTTAAGTGATGGGGATCATAATACCAAGTATTTTCACAGTGTAGTCAAAAGCAATTGCAACCGGAACAGAATTCATGCCATTGAAAATAGTTGTGGCCAGTGGGTGATGGGTGCTCAAATGGCCGACACTTTTGTCCATCATTTTCAGACCTTGCTGGGGACTTCTGCTGTTATCCAGGAGATTGAGGAACCGGACAACCTTTTTACTAGAGGAATTTCGCAACAAGAAGCTGATGCCATGACGAGGGGGGTGACGGATTTAGAAATTAAGGAGGCTGTGTTTGGCATTGAGGATAATAAAGCTCCAGGCCCTGATGGGTACTCGGCTAAATTTTTTAAAGCGGCCTGGGATATCGTTGGGGATGATGTTTCTGCTTCTGTTAAGGAATTTTTTAGGAATGGAAAACTCCTTGGGGAAGTTAATGCTACTGTCATAGCGTTGGTTCCTAAATTGGACCCGCCCAAGAAAGTTTCTGATTTTAGACCGATCTCTTGTTGTAATGTAGTGTATAAGTGCATTACCAAAATTATTGCTAATAGGATCAAGGGCTCCCTTGGTGACATAATTAGTGACTCTCAATGTGCGTTTGTCCCTGGTCGCCAGATTAGTGATAATATTTTATTGACTCAGGAATTGATGAGGAACTATCATAGGCAACGTGGTCCCCCGAGGTGTGCTTTCAAGATTGATATCCAAAAGGCGTATGACACGGTTGAGTGGTCCTTCCTGAATACGTGCCTGATCCATTTTGGCTTTCCTCAGAGAATGATAAAATGGATCATGGCTTGCATTACCACTCCGTCTTTCTCTGTGTCTGTGAATGGGGAGCAGAAGGGGTATTTTAAGGGTAAAAGGGGTCTTCGTCAGGGAGACCCTTTATCTCCTTATTTGTTTACCATGGTTATGGAGGTGTTAAGTTTGATGATTGCTAGGAATACAAAGGATAATCCAAATTTTAGGTTCCACTGGAGATGTGGAGAAGTTGGCCTCACCCACCTTTGCTTTGCAGATGATCTTTTCCTGTTCTGCCATGGGGATGTTTCTTCTGCTGAGATTCTCATGGACACCCTTGAGGAATTTAAGAATGTTTCTGGTCTTACCCCGAGCATCCCTAAGAGTACGGTTTATTTTGGTCATGTTGATACTCAAACCATGAGGGATATTAAGGACCTTATAAATTTCAAGGTGGGTACTCTTCCGGTGAAGTACCTAGGGGTTCCTTTGGTCTCGTCTAGATTAACTGAGAGGGACTGTTCCCCTCTTGTTGAAAAGGTTAAGAAAAGGATCCAGGATTGGAAAGCCAAGGCCCTTTCCTTTGCTGGGAGACTTCTTCTTATTAAGTCGGTGCTTAATTCTATTCAAGTCTACTGGTCTTCTGTTTTCATCCTGCCTGTTGCAGTGACCAAGACCATTGAAAGGCTGATGAGGGGATTCCTATGGTGTAAAGGGGAGCTTAGTAGAGGGAAGGCAAAAGTAAAATGGAAGGATTGTTGCTTGCCCATTCGACATGGGGGCCTTGGTCTGAAGTCCCTAAGGACATGGAATAATGCTTTGATGTCCAAACACACCTGGAACATCATAACTAATAAAAGGTCCTTATGGGTTGACTGGGTAAAAAAATACCACCTTCGACAAAGGAGCTTCTGGGAGGTCATGCCTAAAAAGGAGGCTAGTTGGAGCTGGAGGAAGATTTTGTACCAACGGGATGCCTTGAGGTTGCATATAGTGTCTGTTATTGGCGATGGAAAATCTACGTCTGCTTGGTTTGATAACTGGCACTCTATGGGTCCTCTTGATAGAGTGATCTCCAATAGAAACATGAATGAAGGTAGCCTGAGCCCGAATACAAAGGTAGCTGATGTTGTTGTCAATAACATGTGGAACTGGCCGGAAGGGTGGAATGTCAGGTTTCCTGACCTGGTGGCATCCCAACCATGTATCCTTAGAGAGGGTGTTCCAGATAGAATTGTCTGGAGGTCTAGGGAGGGAAGGGATACTCCTTTTCATGTTTCAGCTGTTTGGAAGGACATCCAGGAAATTGGGGATGCGGTTCCTTGGGTAAACTTGGTGTGGTTCAACCAGAATATTCCCCGACATGCCTTCACCCTTTGGTTAGCCATTAGGAATAAGTTGAGAACCCAGGAGGTGGTTAGCACGTGGGATCATATGGATGGGGTCACTTGTGGCTTTTGCAGTTCCTCTAGAGATAGCATAAGTCATTTGTTTTTTGAGTGTGACTTCCCGGCTAGGGTGTGGAAGATGGTCAGTTCTAGAACTAAGTGGTCCCACGTTGGTGGATCGTGGGAAAACAGATTGACTATATATTCTGAGTCGGTTGCAAACAATTCTATCTGGAGTATTGTGAACAGGCTGGTCCTGGGTGCCTCGGTCTACTATATCTGGCAAGAGAGGAACCTTCGGCAGTTTGAATCCAAAAAACGTACGGTTGAGGATGTTTGCTCTTTGATTTTGGAAGCTGTTAGGCTTAGACTCCTTAGTCTTCCTTATGCTAATTCTAGTGCCTTGCACCAAGTGTGGGCTGATTGGGGTGAGGATAGGCTGGGCCTCATGGATATAGGTATGTGGGAAAAACCGTTGTAATGGATCTCTCTAGTTTTTCTGACTTTTGGATTGATAAGGGTATGAAATGGTTGGAGGGTTGCTTGAATTCTAGGAGTTTTTCTTGGAGTAACAAAAGTTGGTTAGAGACTCATTTGCCAATGAAAATCCTTTCTATTTACTGTATCTCTCTCTCTAATGGTTTGTTTGGCTGGCTTGTTTTTAACCAGCTGAACAGGGAGGGGGTTGGGCTGCTTTTGTGCAGTGATATTTGGGGCTGGGAAAATTGTTGGGTTAGGGGTTGGGATATCATGAGGTATATTTTTGTGAGGGTTGTTGGGGTTGGGCTTGTCTGGAAAATTTGGGACCCAGGGGAATGCACTCGGGTTGGGGGGATTTTGGGCTATATGGGTTAAATGGGTACTGGGACAAGATGTACAACTTGGGTTATCGGGTTTGGGCTGGGGACCTTCTGGCTCTGGTTGGTGATGGTCCCAGTATTAACATCTTCACCCACTTTTCTCAATATATTATTGAGAGCTGGGGCAATTCTGTTTTGTACTATAGGTGTTTCATGGAGGGTTGGACCTGTGCAGAATGTAAAAGAAGCATCTTTTCTCATGACATAATCGGGTGTTATAAAAAAGGGACTGGCTTCTTATGGGATCTGTTAAGGCATTATAAGATGCAAGGCAGATGCTCTAAGCAGGGGTTGATTGATGAGGATATAGCTACTCCTCAGTTGCATATTTGGAGGTTCAATTTTGCTGCAGCTTCTGGAAGTGGCATGTTTAGTCTGCGTATTCATCAGCACTGGTGGGGTATGTGTGCGGCTGGTTTTGTAGGTCCTCTTGTGAAGTTGATTGCCATCCAGGCTACCTGTTGGGCTGCGGATACCTGGTGGTTCACCCAAAGAAGGTTGAGTGCTGTGGCTTTGGATAAGTGTATGTGTTTTAGGGATTCGAACTTCCCCTATTGGACCTATGCTCCTACAGTTGGGTCTACTTTGTGCTTGAAGACCGCTACAGATTTTAGGTTAATACATGGCTGGTTACATCAGGAGGTCACTCTTACTGGCTGCTACAATCCATCTGGGTCAGCTGCGGATGGTCTGGGTTGGGGCCAGGGGCAGATCTGCTTCAGCCTGTTTCAGTGGTTATTTCAATGGTTTGTGATTACCTGGAATGGCCTTTTGGGTTGTCATAACAGATTACTGTTTGGCTGGTTGAAACTGGCAATGGGTTTTCTCAGCAAGCTGAAGGTTCGGGTTTGGCTCTGGTTCATGCTTAATGCTGGTTACAAGCCTGCTGATTCGGGTGCTGATGGTCAATGCTGGGGTGAGAGGTGGACTTGGGTCAGGTTATCTCAGGTTGGGCATGCTGCTCGGACTAAAGGGACCTGCAATGTTCATCTGTTTGTTAGCTTTCACTGGTCCATTTGTGTGGGTTGGGTTGATTTTTTTCGGGGTAATTACTATGGGTTCAGCTTCTGCACTTATCCTACACTTTGGATTGGTATGACTCTTGGTGGTGACCATGGGCACTATCAGGGTATCTGTGTGTTGAATGATTTGGCTTTGAGTAGTATTTCTTTTTGGATGTTGTATTGCTGCACTGCTAACCCAGATATTCAGTGTAAGTGTATGGTTTTGACTACATGGCTTGAGTCACTGTGTAGTAGCCTGAGTATTAACGCTGATGGGGTTACTACGCTCGGTAAATGGGCTGAGTGGCCTGCCATTCGGCTAGCTTGGCTTTCTGTTTGGCTGGCGTGGCCCATGGATTGCCCAGGTGGGCCTGCTACCTGGTTGTTGGGGCTTATCTGGATGGCTGATCAATGGTGCTATAGGCTCACATGGCCTGATGCGGGGTATGTTGGGTGCTCTAAATGGCCCAATTTGGGGGTTGGGTGCTGTTTGGGAGCGGACTGGGTTTGTGGGCACAGGAACATCTTATGGGCTACTGGCAGGGACTTGATATATAACTCAGCTACTTGTTTTAAGGGCTATTGGGACCCTGCTCTTGTGTTCCAAATGGCTGCAAATGTCAATGGGGCTGTTTTTTAAAGCTGGGCTTTTGAGCTTGGTTGCTATCTTGGGTAGTAATGTGTCGGCTGCTGTGGTATACAACTTTGATTCTTCTTGGGTGGCTATTTTAGTTAATATTTTTAGGTACGTCTGGAAGCTTAAAGCCAACTTTGTGAAGATGATGGTCCATGTTCCTCATTATGGCCTCTGGTTGCTTTTGGGCATGACTAGGAACAAGACTCATTATTGTTTTGGTTGTTTAGTGATATTTATGATTGTATTTGCTCCATTGTAAGTAGTTTAGCTATCATGTATTGTATTTGTACTAACTCTAGGAAGACCCCTCATTTTTTGTATAGTTGGGGTGATGGTTCTAAGTTTATTAGAACCATTTTTTGGGTGCCTAAGTATTATTTAGGCCTTTTGTATTGTATACGGGGGTATGCCCCTAAGAAGTTGTAATTTTTCGTGGGTGTTTATATTTTTCCGGGCAAAAGCCCTTTATCCAAAAAAAAAAACCCTAAACCCCAAACCCCGAACCCCCGAACCCCGAACCCCCGAACCCCGAACCCCCGAACCCCGCAACCCCGAACCCCGCAACCCCGAACCCCGCAACCCCGAACCCGCAACCCCGAACCCGAACCCCGAAACCCGAACCCCGAACCCCGAACCCCGAACCCCGAACCCGAAACCCCCAAACCCCCAACCCCCCAAACCCCCCAAACCCCAAACCCCTAACCCCTAACCCGAAACCCCTAACCCCTAAACCCTAAACCCTAAACCCCAAACCCTAAACCCCAAACCCTAAACCGTAAACCGGAAACCCGAAACCCGAAACCCCAAACCCCAAACCCCAAACCCCAAACCCCAAACCCTAAACCCTAAACCCTAAACCCTAAACCCTAAAACCCTAAACCCTAAAACCCTAAACCCTAAACCCTAAACCCTAAAACCCAAAACCCTAAAACCCTAAACCCTAAACCCTATGGTTTTTCAGTTTTGCAATTTTCACTCTCTCTCTAACTTCTCTCTAAAAATCCTCTCTAGCCTGCTCCCTCACCAGATCGAATGGAACCAATGGCTGAGAGCCCTATCCCTCAGCCTCTGCTGCCGGACAAACCACCGTGGGTGGTGGAGCAACTGGCCGACCCTTGTGGGGGTACAAATGCAGATAATTTCAACCAAGTGGGGGTGGATCCTGGGTTCGCACATGGGGATACTGGGGGCGATGATCCGGTCCTCGAAATGGAGGAAATTGAAATGGAGTCGGCCCTTGATATGGAAGATGGAGCCTCCATATCCCATAAAGATAGGAGGCGAACCAGAATTCCATACCGAAGGGGTGGTGTTGCTCGGGTTCATAGGATTGGTGGAGTTCGAGGTGACAAGAAAAGAGTTCGCTTCTCTCCCTTAATCTCTGATCTAAGGGTTCGGGAATTTGTACTAGAAACCGCTGCTATGATGAAGGAGAAACCTCTGGCTGAACAGGAACATCGGTTCAAGCATACTGGGCACACCTCCTCGGTTAATCCAACTCCGATGGAGGCTATGGAGATGAATATGACTGCAATTCCGGATAAACAGGTAACCCCCTCTTTTGCTGATTTGATTCGCAAAGGATCTGAGCTTGAGTATGGGAACCTTGAGTTCATTCCTCCTACTACTCTCCCTAATGGTAAGAAACGAGTCATTTTGTCAGATGATGATGTTCGACAATCAGAAACAGCCCTAGCTAACCACCTTTTCGGCTATTTCTTGGGCACCACGATGGACTACAACTATGTAGATAAGGTTGTGCGTCAGTTTTGGTCAGCCTATGATCTAGATGAAGTAACTAAGAGCACGTCTGGTTGTTTTTTCTTTCGGTTTAAATCTGAACAGGGGCTGCTGGATGTTCTGGAAAATGGCCCTTGGATGATCTGAGGGATCCCTTTAATCCTGAACAGGTGGAGCCCGGGGCTGGGCATGCAGAAAGTAGAGCCTAAAACTATATCCCTTTGGGTGGCCATCCATGGTGTTCCGCTTGATCTGTGGACTAAAGTTGGAATTAGTAGGCTGATGAGTGCTATAGGAGTGCCTAAGTTAATGGATAAAGTGACTAAGGACAGGTGCCATCATGGTAGGGGCAAATTGGGCTATGCTAGGGTCCTAGTGGAAGTTAATGCTACTGATGAACTTCCAGAAGTAGTTGAGGTTGAATACCCGGCCAAGGGACCTGATCCGAGTCATGTTGTTGGGTTGGAAGTGACTTATCAATGGAAACCGCCTAGGTGCAGCTACTGCAAGGTATATGGGCACTTCCTTGGCCATTGTAGGATGCGGCCAAAGGAAGACAAGGTTGCAGCCATATTGGTTCCAAACGTGACTGCTGTTCCTAATAAAGAGGGTTCTGCTCCGGTTGAAACCAATACCACTGAGGGCCAGGTGGTTCAACCAGTGGATAGTCCTAATGATTTTGTTCCTGTTAATCGTGGTAAGAGTCCTAAGGCTCATCAGAAATCTGGGGAGGTTACCGGCAGGGCAAAGGATCCCAAGGGCAAGGCTAAGGCTACTGGCAATGATCAGGGGGGACTGCAAAAGGGCAAGCAGAAACATGCTGGGTTTGACTTTTCTAGGGCAGTTAATGGGGATAAGCACAAGGAAAGGCAACAGGGTAAGCCTAAGGGTTCTAGCCAAAATAGAGTGGAAGTTCCTCTGGGTAATAGATTTACAGCCTTGGGTCAGAATGATGGGATGGCTGCTGTTGAGGAGGAAAGCCAAAGTGAGCCTTGCACTGTGAGCAATGAGGAGCAGTTGAGGGGCCCTAGCATTAGTGAACAGGTGGTGGGTGATGGGGTTGACAATAGGGGCCCTAGCATTAGTAATCCGGAATGTGCTTTAAGTAGGGAAGTTGATATGGATGTGGGTCGTATTCTCCCTGCCTCTGTTTTAACCTCACCTTCTGGGGCTGCTCCTTCATATAGCACCCTTTCTGATTACAAGAAGAACCGCATTAATGGGTACATTAACCACACTAAAGGTGTCCCTACTCTGATAGCTAATGCTTGGGATACAGAGGAATGGAATTACTTTACAGACCAGTGTCTCCATATGGGATATTCACCGGATTATTTGATTGTGGATAATGAGGCTTTTTTGGAAGACAACTTGCTGGATATTAAGGGTTCCCCTTTCACCCCCGAAATTAAAAAGCAGGCCATTTTGAAAGCCCTTAACTCCAATGCCAAGGCTGTTAAGGCTAAAAATATGGCAGCTTGGTCTGTGGGGGAATGGGCCTTTTTTAAGGATCAGGTTGATAGTTTGGGTATTGATATGACTTATGCAGTCGAAGATGTGGAAGTTGAGGATAATGGGATGGCTGCCTTTATGGCAGGCCAATTCTGATTTTTTGTGTTGTTGGTCTTTGGGGTGCAGCTCCCTTTTTTGTTTTTGTTGTCTATGGCTGTTTCTGTTTTCAGTTTTTTGGATTGTGTTTTTGGTTTGTGGCTTGTCTGTTGTTGGGCTGCTGTTGAGAGGAGGTCCCCTTGGAGCTGGGGTCTTCTGGCTTGGTCTGCTGGTAGGTGTCTGGCCCTGATTGGGGTCCCTGCTGTGTGGCTGTTTGTCTTTTTGTTTAGGGGCTGGTGCTACCTGTCGTGGAAAGGTAATGGCAGAGGCTGCTGGGGTGTTGGTGTTGCTGTTTTCTGCCCCTTTGGCGTTGGGTTTTTTCAGGTCCTTGGACATGACAGATGGTTTTTGGGTGTTGTCTTCAGATGGCTGATTTTTAGAGACTTTTTTTGGATTGATGTACTTAGATCTGGTTTTGTTAATAATTTTGAGTCAGATCTCGGCTGCATCAATTTCTGGGATATTTGGTTATGCTACGTGGTGGTGGGGAAGGGCTGCTGGATGGGTAGGAAGGATAACAGCACAGGTGGGTGGCTGTTGGTTTGGGCCCTGCATGGGTTGCTAGAATTCTGTTGTGATTTCTTCTGTTGGCTCTTGAGGGTTGGGTTTGGTGTTGACTTTCTGGGTCCGACAGCCACTTCTGGTATGGTTATCTGCTCCCTGGCTGGGGTTGTTATTGGGTGGTTGTCTAGCCTATTTTGTGGGTTGTTACTGGTTCAGTTTGGCGCAGGCAGAGTGGCTGCCAATTCACTGGTTCTGGCTCAGACTCAGGCCTGGCAGGATTGGGTTAAGGCTGGTTGTGAGGTGTTGGTGAAGTGGACCAATTCTGGCCTTGTTTTTGTTGAGGGAGGGCTGCATCTTGGCTTTCTGAGGCGCCATTCTGGCCTGGGCTGCTGTGAAGCTACTACGGCCTGTAGGGGCCTCAACATGAACAGCTGTGGCCTTTCCCTAGTTTGCTATGGCCCTTACTTGGTCCGTTGGGGCTGGTATGTGTCCTGGTGTGGCCCCTGCTTGGCTTCTTCGGGTCTTAATTTTTCCATCTGGTGGATGCTGTTTGGGGTGGCCTGGAGCAGGAATAGCCGGTGCGGCCTTGGTTGGATGGGCAGCTGCCCCTACTTGTCCTTGGGCAGGCCTCTTAAGGCTGTTTTTTGCTTTTGTTGTGATGGTGTAATGACTCTCTTGGGCTGGAATACTATTGCTCCTGGAACTCTGTCTAGGCGGGCTTTGAGCTTCCACATTGCTTTTTATTGTTTGTATGGTATGGGTTGTCTAATGTATATGGGCTTGTGTGTTGTGGGTTGGGCTCTTGCCCTTGTGCTTTGTTTTTGGGTTGTAGTTGTTGTCTTGGATCTTTGGGCCTGCCTTATTGTTTTGGGCTTGTCTAATTGTTGGCCCAAAGTGTTTTTGTATAGGATGTATTGTAGTCAGCCCATTGGGCTTGATGCCATTTTGATTAGCCTTGCCGGGGTTGTCGGTTAAGTGCTTTTCGGGGGGTATGCCCCCTGGTCGTCTTGTAATTCTTTTGTTGGTTGGTATACATTTTTCCGGGCAAAAGCCCTTTATCCAAAAAAAAAACCCTAAACCCTAAACCCTAAACCCTAGGATTCCCTCATTTTCGTTTTTTTGTGTGTGTTTTCTAAGGTGTTCTCTCTCGGCCCCTCTCCTATCTTCTTCTTTTGCCGTGAACAATCAAGAATGCCTTGATTTTGTTAACATAATCTTATGATTTGCTTAACAATCCAATCGGCCATGGTTCCTTTCATGGTTGTTACCCGAATGATTGTGTCATTTGGTGCTAGGATTCATGTTTAATCGTAAAGCATATCACCTTTAGAGATTCGTGGTTTTTGATCTCTAAGAATTGTGCAAATGGTGTGTTAAACGTTGATGCTTAGTATAATTGGATGATGATTCTACTATATGTTGTCATCATCGGCCGCTTTGGTCGATGTCAATCGATCTTATTGCCGTTTATTCATTAATTGGATGTTAATGGTGATAGGTTGTTACCCGATTTGCATCTTTGTTAATCGGTGCTAGACAAACTTAGAACATATACACATAAATGATTGAGAAATCCTCCGGTTCATATTTTTGATGATTATTTAAAGGGGCCGTAATTGTTTGCTTTGATGTAGTACTATGCTTGGTTGCGATTGGTTGTTTGGTGTTATCTTGGTCGGGATTCACATGAACAACAAAGATCCAAGTTGTCGTTTGCATGGGGTCATCATGGTGTGATGGCTGTTTTCTTCGGTTTGGATTGCATGGGTTTTGTTCTTGCCTATGGTTGAATGTGGATGCATGGGGGCTACATGTTCTATTAATGCGGATGCTTCATTGACCTACATAAAGGTTGCGGCTGCCATTAATTTTGGGTGGTGGATGCTTGGATCGATTGCATGCATGTTGGCCGATGGAATGTAAGTGGTGGCGGCACATTAGGTTTACTCATTAAAGAGTTGGTTCACCTACCGAAGCAATTACAAGTGGGACTGCACGCATGGTGTGGTTGCCTTTATTTTTTTAGTTTTGGTTATTGGTGGTTTACCGATTAGGTCACTAACATGGTGGTTTTGGATTGTTGGTTGCTGTTTGCATGCATGTTTGTATTATATGATGCATGTGGATGCATGTGGTAGTGGTATTTGGTTTTTTGTGGCTGCCGACAATTGGTTTATTGGGGTTTTCACATGTTGCGGCTGCCATTATTAGTTTATTGTTTCTATAATGGATGCTTAGCCGAAGGTTTACATGTGGATTGCATGGAGCATGATGTGGCTGCATGGTTATATGATGTGGTTGTTTTATTCGAGTGGCTCCTCCACGTGGATACATTCTTCAAGATTGAGATAATGGGTCGGTCCATATTTTAATTTATGCGGGGCTGCATAATCTTGTGGCTGCCAATTTATTTGGGAAGGTATAATATGGGATGGATGAGATAAGATTCCACGTGGGGTTCATGGCTGCCAATGGATTTACAAGTGAATTTGGATGGGGTCTTATGCATGATGAATTGGTGTATTGCGGCTGCCTATAATGCTTTTGATGGACTTTTCATGTGCATTATCTTGACTATAAGGTGGTTGATTGTTTTATTTGTGGCTTACTGTTTTTTTTGCATGACTAGTGCAAATGATGTGCATGAGGAATGGATATGGTTAATTGATGATATCTTGAATTCAATACATGGTTGTATTGGATGATGGATTGCATGGCCTCTTATATGTCATTGTGTAGGGGTATGGCATACTTTTTTACTTCAATTGGACTATTCTTTATAGTCAATAATTTCAGTGTACATCATCAACACTTGAATGGAAGATAGTTCTTGTTTTCTTAAAGGCCTTAGAAATGGGGGAGAAAACACACCTAAGTATGGGCTAAGGTGGACACTTACCACATGATTGGAAAGTGTTTGTTACTAAATTTCTTTTGGATGTTAGGTCCCCTAAATGAGCCTAAGAAATGGGACGGGGATTGAACCAAAGTATGGGCTAGGTTGATGATAAGTTGTGAAAGAGTTGAACATGAAGAATGGAATGGACTTGAAGCTGCTTTTGATTATATGGGATTTGAAAACTCTTTACATGATAAATCTTAGAGTTAGTATAATTCCTTGTTTATTTGGGCCTGCGTGCCTGAGTTTGATTTGTTTTGAATTGGGCCTGTGTGCTTATTACTTTGTTTGTTTCATGCGGTTTCCCCCATCTAAGGTTAAAAAGTCCTGGAGGGGGGGGGGGAATGTGTTTTGTTTGTAACACCTATTATTTTTTAATAAAATTTACCAAGGCTTAGCCTTTTTCAAAAAAAAAAAAAAAAAAACCCTAAACCCTAAATTCTAAACCCTAAACCCTAAAACCCTAAACCCTAAACCCTAAACCCCAAACCCCAAACCCCAAACCCCAAACCCCAAACCCCTAACCCCTAACCCCTAAACCCTAAACCCTAAACCCTAAACCCTAAACCTATCTTTCTCTCATTTGTGATTTTTTGTGTGTGTTTTCCAAGGTGAAATTCTCTCAAGGCCGTACCCTCCAATTCCTTTTCTTTTCTCTCGGCAATTCGAACCTTATGGGTTTCGAAGATTGAGTGTCTTCATTCAATCAATCATCATCACGATTTGATACATTGGGATGATGAAACCAATCGGCTCTTGTAGTTGTTACCCGATTTCATTTGAATTCGGTGCTAGGGAACCGAGAGCTTGAGGGTTTGAATGGGAAGGGGAAACCGAGATTGAAATTCACAATAATGATGGATGATTCGTGCTAATTGATTTCTTGTTTGGAAAACTGGTTTCACCTATTAGAGATTTTGATTTTGGATCTCTAATAATTGTTTAATGGTGTATTACACGCTTACAGTTAGTACAACTAGAATGATTGAGGTTTGTTTTGTTCATTATCAAATCGATTTATGGTTTGATGTCAATCGATCCATGGGCTTGTTTAGTTTTATCACATTAAACAAGTTGTGGATTGTTACCCATTTCTTTTGATTATGGTGCAAGACGAATTGGAAAACCCTAATAAGAATCATGGATGAGAGATTGATCCGGTCATATACATTTGATGCATGATATCTTTTGGATCGTGATAATATGCTTCTGTTGGATGTTTTTGTTTTTTGATCAAGTATCAATGGCGGATGGATTCATGATATGTTTGATTATCATTGGCCGAAACAAGATCATATGGGGCTGCATTCTAATTGCGGTTGCCTCTTATTTATTTGGGTTTCGTGTATATTGCTTGCTGATTAGGTTTTGCATGGTGATGATGAAGAATATGTGGTCTTTTGATCGTAGAAGATATACATGGGGCTGCATTGATGGTGCGGCTGCTGTTTATTTTGTGTCTTCGATCATGGTGATTAGCCGTATCCTTCATATGGTGGTTCATGGATTTGTTTTATGGATGCGTCACCCATCATTGGGAAGTATTCTCTTTCGGCAAAAACTTATTTATTGCCTTATTTTTTCAGTTTTCTTGCTTACTATATCACCACATAGCATGATTGGCTTTGATCTTGCTAGAGATGATTTAATGGGTGTATTAAATGATAATGGGGAGATTTGTTTGAATGGGTAACAAATAGGTAGATGCTGGAATAATTCTTTTAGATGGTGTTGGATGTATATCCGTGTTGGATGCTACATGATGGTGTGGATGGTTCTTGGGTATGCATGGTGGATTTAGGTTTGGTCTTAATGGTTGCATGATTGTTTGGAGGCTACAAGGTTTAATGATGCGGCTATCATTGATCATTTGGGACTACATGCATGATTGGGTTTGCAGCTAATGGAGGTTGCATGCAAGGGTTTGTTTTGCATGTGGATGAATAGGTTTGGGACTATGGTTGCGGCTGATAGAGGTTTTCGGGACTGCATGATTGTGGTCTTGAAAGGTTGCATGTGGGTTTGCATGCAATGGTTGGATATGGTATATAAGTGGCTTGGTCGTTGGTTACAAGCCTTTGTGGATATTTTATTCTTTTAGCCGTGAATATGGTTTGGGTTTGCATGGTTTTATTTTTCACTAATGGTTGCATGTGGATGCATGGGGTATACATGCCTTAATATTTTCGGCTGTCATTCAGTTGGATGGTGGATACTTGGGTTGTTTGCATGCATGATTGGTTGAGGATACTTTGGTTGCGGATATGCTTTGTTTTTGTTTTCTAGATTTGGGTCTCGAATGCATTGGGTTGATTGAGAATAATAATGCCTAAGGGTGGTTATGATGCATTGGAGGTGAATTGATTTTATCTTGCTGATCATGTGCAGGGGTTTGGTTTGCTTTGGGGTTGTTCTCATAAGTTGGATTTAATTGGCATTATGTGTGGATTTACATGGTGGCCAACTTATTCTTTTATTTACATTTGTGAGGCAACTATAGTTTGATTGGGATCTTTAAGTACATTGGGTTGGTTTGTTGATATTGACCACCTATGGTGGTGAATGTGCTTTAGATTCATGATTTGTTTTGTTTGTTATGATTAGGGCCTGCGTGCCTATTTTTAAGTTGTTTTGTATTTGTTTATGTCGGTTCCCCCTCTATGTTAAAATGCACTGGAGGGGGGGATGCGATTTGTTTGTAACATCATTTATATTTTAATAAAATTTGCCAAGGGCTTGCCCTTTTTCCAAAAAAAAAAACCCTAAACCCTAAACCCTAGGATTCTCATTTGTTCAAGGCTTAACTATGTGTTTCTCAAGGTGCGATTTCTTGAGAGCTTGATTTGTAGCTTTCTTCACCACAAAACGTAATCTCTTCCTTTCTTTTCAACGTGATTGTTGATTCCTACTTGTGATTACATCCTTTCACGGGTATTACTTGTGAAATCATACATTGATTTCATGGGTAAGCCGAACAAATTAAGAGAGACAGGTTTGGGAGATCGTGTTCCGCCAGATCCTGGAGTTAATGGAAGATTTTGGAAAAAGCATGATGCGTCTGATGATGAATCGGGTGATGATAAGGGAGAAAAAATAACCGGAAGATATGGAACCAAGGAATACGGGCTGAGAAGTCAAAAAACGAAGATGAAGAAGGGAAGTGAACCCCATGCAAAAACTAGGGATGCTAGACAATATCTAATGGAGCCGAATGATAAAGAAAACGAACCAAGTCTTCTCAACTTGGGGAAAAAGCATGAGTATATTAAGAAGTCGGAGGTCGGAAGGCTGAATAATATGGATGATACCAACCGAGACTCCATGCATAGTAACAGTACCGAGGAGCAGCGAAGGAAGATGCCGACACAAGATGAGAAGAAGATTGATGATCCCATGCAGAACGTAAAACCTCTTTGTAAACTCAATAGGGTACCACATGAGATATCTGGATCTTCTATTCCCAGGAATTATACTGATGCCAATAGGGATATTGATTCACAAGCAAACCGAGATGGCCTGGATGAAGTGGAGGTGCAGTCAAACCCTAAACGAGATAATAACGTGGAGAAGGTTGATAGTCATGCGTTTATGGAAGTGCAGAATTGCCCTAAAAGGAAGATGGTGGAGGAAATAACTATAATGCCTATTGAGATGAGTGTTGTAGGATCCAAGTTTGATGTTGAAGGTAATATGCAAATGATTAAGAAACCTAGACAAACTGAGATAATTGATCATGAGGAAGCTAATAAGGTTCGGGACAATAGAAAGAAATCATACAAAATTTGGTCATCTAAGAACCGCGTGGAAGCTAGGGGCTGTTTGTTTTTTGATAAAACGTCTGCGAAGGTCTGCGAAACCTCTTATGTCTGCACCTCGCAGACCAAGGAAAGATGTAGGGTGTTTGTTTTCTCGCAGACGTTTCATTAAAAAACGTCTGCGAGACCTCTTCTTGGAGAAGACATGGACCAACATCTTCAAACATCTTCAAACCTCTTCTCATTTCTCACCCCTCATCTCCTGCTCACCACCGGCAGCCCCCCACCGCCGTCGCCTCCCACCGCCGGCTCCCCCACCGCCTATTCAGATATCGGATAATTTTTTCATCAACTCCTCCTATCAACCAGGTGATAACAAGTTTATCATCAATAGGAAGCTCCCTAACAGGCGTAAAACGGTTAGGACTCTGATCCGTGAAGGGCAAATTACAAGGAGTGAGGATCATAGTGAACTGCAGGAAAGGTTACGTGCAAAGATTGACTTTACTCTTCGTAATTCTATGAAGAGTGAAACAAACCTCCTACCTATTGAATTCAAAGCTACAAAGGATAAAAAAAGTGCTGAGTGGAACACGTCTCATTCCAATGATGACAATGATTTGGAGAAGGGTGTTGAGAACAATGAAACCTCTAGGAAGGATCCTACGGTTTCCTATGCGGATATGGTAAATGGGAAGAAGAATATGGGAAGTCAAGACAGAATAAAATTCTACCCACCTACTGTGTTACAAAATGGGCAGAAAATTGTCATGTTAGATCCTAATGTCATTAAACAAGCAAAAGAGACGTACAAAAATTATCTTTATGGGTATTTTGTGGGTACAAACCCATCGTTGGCCTTTGTAAAGTACAACCTTTATAAAATGTGGAGGCCTTACGGGATTGAGGATATAACATATAATGGGGCAGGAGTGTTCCTGTTCAAATTTGAAGAAACATCTATGATGAATGAAGTTATTGAACTTGGACCGTGGATTGTTGGTAATATCCCTTTATGTCTCCAAAAGTGGGATGCAGGTCTTTGTATGGTGAAAGAGGCGCCTAAGACTATACCCACTTGGGTTCTATTAAAAAATATGCCATTGGAAATGTGGAATACGGAGTGTATTTGCAGAGCCGCTAGTTGTGTGGGGAATCCTTTAGCTTTTGATAGAATAACAAAGAGTAAGTGTGCTAATCCCAAAGCGCAGGAGGCTATGCCAGAGTTTTGATTGAAATTAACACGGATTGTAAGTATCCAACCACAGTTAAAGCTTACTATCCTTCTGCAAGTATTGCTACTAGGAAATATGTGGATATCCAGATTGAGTATCAAACACGTCCAGCTATTTGTAGTAGTTGTCGTGTATTTGGGCATAGGGATGAAACTTGCCCAAGGATACATAAAAGTCTGATAAGAAGAAGGCTAGCGGGTTCGGGAAAACACATGAAACTGTCAAAGATGCTGAAAAGAGTAAGGATATCAAAAATAATCAGATGAAATTGGATCATGACGGTTTCATAAAAGTGGTCAACAGGAAGCATGGTAGGAATTCGCAAACCCTCATGAACCCTAAGTTCAGGTATACTACAAATACGAATCAGAAGACCATGCATCAAAATAGCAGAAGTGAAAGCAGTATGAAGGAGGATATTGATTGTGAGGTTATGAATGATAACAACAGACATGATGTTCCTATTGATGGTCCAACCAAAATGAATGTTGAAAGGGATCTCAATCATGCAAAGCATAGAAAGGAGGAAAGGAATAGGAGAAACAACAAGAATAAGAGTACTATGGATATCAAAGGTAACAAAGGAGGAAACAAGGGTGAAAGCTATAGTGTGGTGGAAACAAGCAACAAATTCGTCCTTTTAGATGATCAAGGTGAGGAAATGGAGGTGGTGATGGAAGAAAGACCAGGAAGCGCTACTGTAAAAGATAATCGTGATGACTTGCATACCAAGTGGATAAAAGACCAATCCAACACTCTGGATAAGTACTACTATGACTATCTTAGTGCTAAAGACAAAGGGGAGGCACTGGAGTTCATCACTCGGAAGGAAGTTCCACCAAAAAAGATTTTGTCCAAGTGGAGTAAGGCTCTAAGGAATTACTTTCATGATATGAGCAATATTTATAATTTTATACCTGGTACCCGAGCCACACGGAAAGGCACCAAATCGGTGGGTGAGGACCAAGATGATGAGGATGATAATGAGGTGTACCAATATGGGATCACATCAAAAGATATGTCAGAAGGAGAGGACCAGGGAAGCTTGAATAAGGAATCTTGCGATAATGAGATTCGATATGAGGGAGACGTGAATGTTGAAAAAAACCTGAACAAATCCAGTGATCAGTAATGGAACTGAGAATGGTTTCTTGGAATGTTAGAGGGTTTAATAACACCTGCCACCAGGAAAACCTCCAGAATCTTATAGTTTCCAATCAAATTTCTATTTGCTGTGTTTTGGAGTCACATATTATGGCTAATATATATATATATGTGGTGGACAACAATTAAAAAAAAAAAAAAAACTAAATACGTGTGCATGTTATAGGCCACAAAAAAACAATCAAAAAAAATATCTATATATGTATGTATGCGTTGGAGATTCAAGAAGCAACAAAACAGAAAGAAAAAAAAACAGAGAGACGAAGAAGAAAGAAAAAGAGAAGAGGGGAAAGATCCGAGCAACGACCCGTAATATCGATACTTACTATCATACCTGGGGGGTATGGTAAATGGGAAAGAGAGGGTGAGTAATCAGATACATAAAGTGAGGATTTGGGAGAATGGGGGGCACAGGTTTGGGTATTTTTGGTGTGTCTTTTTTCTGAGTGCTGAGTGGGGTGGGGGAAATTACATTGATAGTGTCAGTTCTGTTTGGGAAGGGAACATTTGGGGTTGGGATCATATTGGTTGCCTTATTAATTTTCATGATACTTGTGGGACTGATGGTTGGAATTGGATTGATACCAGTGAGGTGTTCTTGTGGATTCTTTGCAAGCTTAAATGGTTGACTTCTTCTGGTCAACTGTATAATACGTTGGGGACCCTCTGCAACTGGTCTTATGGTCTGCTGCACATGATAAGAGAAGTTTGTATCAATATCAGCTGGGTACAGAAGAACCGGAATCAAGTTAAGGGTCTTTGGGTGATCAGCAGCTGGTCTTGTTGGGCAGCCGAAAGAATAACAGAATGCGCTGGCAGTTTTTACTTTGGATCGTGACTTCTGTCAAGTCAACGGCTGGCTGCAGGGCTAATCAGTGGCTGTTGCATTATGCTTGGGTAGCTGGGTTAAACTATGGTGTAAGCTGGGTCAACAGGGGAGCTATGTCCAAAGCTTATAAAAAAGGTTGCTGGAATAATTATGGCTGGCTAATGTGGCATGGGTACCTGGGTAAGGGATGCTGTGGTACCCCTGATCTGATGAAGCATAGGGTCTCGCTGACATGTGTTAAGAACTTCATTGCTGGTTTCCTATGCCTTCTTAGCTGGGTGAAATCTTGGTGGTTATGCAATTGTACTTGGAGTGGGAACGACTGCTTCAAAGTCTGGTTTTGTGAGCTATTTGTGCTGCTTCTAATTTACAGATCTGATGTTATCATGGCAGGTTCGTATAGAGACAACAGGTTAATGAGGTCTGGGTGTTCGGCTCTAGGGTGGAGCTGTGGTAACCCCAATCTGTTGGGGTTATTCTGGACCAGTTTGAGGCTTGGCCTTATTTCTGATTGGCTCACCTACATCATTATGGGCAGGGTTGATAAATGTTTGATGGGCCGAAATTCTGATTTCCTGGAGGGCCAAAAATTTGGGTCCTTTACTGATCTTTGGCTTAGTCAAACAGTGATTATTTGTTGGGACAAGTTGGGCTGCTATGTTGGACCCACCATGGATCAGAGGTGGTTTTGCAAGGGGTGTTTTCATGGCTACAATTGTAATTTTGTTCATGACCAAATGGATGGATGGGGACACTGGGTACCTGGTCGGTCAGAGGCTTACAGTACCTACGTGACCGGCTTGGATTGGCTTTTGGGCTCCCTATGCGCTAATGAAACGGATCAGGGAGGCTGGGCAGCCTACTGGTGTATCTGCACGCTGGTTAAGGGGAGGGCTGTTGGGCCTTTGTTGGTTGCTCACAATTGGGCTTTTGGGTCTGATTGGATTAAGTATTCTAGTGGTTTGCCTGATTTTGAAGCTTCAACAACAGAGATGGGGCTGTTACTTTCTATCAGGGATATGTGCTATGGATAACAACTTGATAAAGTGGTATGAGGGGAGACTTTCTATTATGGTCCTTCAACAGGTGGTTTACTGGCTTGTGACTGAAGGGAAGATCCAAGACATTATGAAGATGGGAATTCTCTTAACAGACTACGTTTTGTGGCCACAGTTGGAGAATTGCTCTCATCATGCTGTGTTGTATAGGTTTATTGTTAGATGCTTTATTTGTATTGGTATTTATGTGATCCGTTGGGCTAGATGTTTTAGTGTTTCTTTACTTATTACTGCCATTATGGTTAGTCATAGGGTTTTGTCCCCCTTTTGGTATAGCTGGGTGGACTGCTTTGGGCATCCGATGCCCATTTTTTGGGTTCCTAAACATAGGTTGAGGACGGTTGTCTTGTATTGACGGGGGTATGACGGGGGTATGCCCCTTTGTTTTTGTACTGTTTTTCGGGTTGGTATACATTTTTCCGGGCAAAATGCCCTTTATCCAAAAAAAAAACCCCTAAACCCCAAACCCCAACCCCTAAACCCTTAACCCTAAATCCTAAACCTTAAACCCTAGTAAGCATCTTGAATCTAGTGAACGCTTCATGAAACAATTCGCCTGGTTGTTGAGTGAAATTTCGGATGCCCTTTCTAACATCATTGGTCCTCTGTGTGGTGTAAAACTCATCCAAGAATTGTTGCTGCATTTCATCCCATGTAAAAATGGAAGCATAAGGTAAAGAATGAAACCATTGTTGTGCTTTGTCTTCCAAAGTGAATTGAAACAACACCAACTTAACATCCTCTTGTGAAAATCCTTGGCCTCCAATAGTATTGCAACGTGCATCATAGGCGGCTAGGTGCAAATAAGGTTCTTCAGTAGCCAGTCCATGATATTTAGGCAGCTTTTGGATGGACTGTGACCTTACTTCAAACAATCGACCTTGGTATTGGGGAATGACGACTGGTGAAGGGTTATTAGCAATTGCGGGTCGGAAGTGGCTTTCAATTCCTTGAATTGGACCCCTTTCAGTTCTTCTAGGTAGTCCTTCTGCATTCGTTCTTGCTCTTGGCCTAGGTGTTGGCCTTTGGTTTTGATTTACAGGTTGCTGCTGTGGATATGGGATGTCGGGTCTAGGAAATTCCCGATGATGTTGATTTCTTCGGTTTGGCACATATGGGCCTGTAGTAGCAAAAGTAGGACCTGCACCAAATGTCTTTGCTCCATATACTGGACTGAACTGTTCATCATCATAATCCTCATAATCAGCATAATCATCTTCATGTGCACCAGATAATTCACCTTGTTCACTTTTAGTATGTACTGGTGGAGGGCCTTGGAACGGGACAGAGAAATTAACGGTTTTGTTGGGCTTAACTTGGCGGTGATTTAGAAAATCATCCAATGTGACTCGGACAAACGGTGAGCTATAAGAGGGTTGAGAGAATTGTGGAAATGAGGTGACAGGTGGTAGTGGTTTGGTTGGTGGAATTGGAGTGGTGGGTGATGATGATGGAATGGTTGTTGGATTGATGGGTTGCTTACTTGGATCAGAAAAATCCATTGGTTGTGTTTGTTTGGTAGGACTGAAAATTTTATCTGTTCCATGTAATGCTCGATTTTGTCTTGCGGATTTCTCGATTTCCGGATCAAATACTAATGGTGAAGATCTTCCGGAGTGTCGTGTATGCATACAAAATGCAAGTTACCTGCACACACATAAACAAAGAAAAACCCACGTGTAAGTCCGAACAAAACAATGTGAAAGAAGCAATGCTTTGCGCACAACTCTCCAGCAACGCGCCAAAATTTGATCGATGTCGAAGGATCGGTCAAAAATAGAGTTAAAACTCGGTCTCCAACTACCTTATTAGATAGGGTAAGTCGGGTATCGTATCCACGAGACGTCTAGTGGAAAGATTGCTTTAGTCACAATTACGGTTGAAAGTAAAAACAGAAAGGAAACGGTTTGATTGAATGTTGATTTTAATTGAAAAGGAAATTGTAAGAACAACTTAAATTAAAAAACTTGATTAAAAACAATAATGGAGAAAGATTGTTCCTCCAGGATTTGGATTCAAAGTGGATTTCATAGACTAATTACTGATTTGGAACAATCACATAGACATGATTATTTAGTTTTAACCACTTGTGATGAACAAAGACTAGTTGCTTCAATTGTCACCAATGAAAGATTATCAACTGAACATCAATTGTATTTCTATCAAACCTAATCACAATCAAATAAATCCTAATTTCAGGAATTCTCAGGAACTGAATGAAAACGAGTTAGGTTAATCAATAAAAATCCAATCTTTACAAGAATAATTAAATCAATAGGCAAAAAGCATCGAATGCTTAGATTGCACGTTCCAAAAACAATAATCAAAAGTATCTAAGTCAACCACTTACAAGAATCCTCCACTCGGAGAAAACCATGAAAGATTTAGCCACTCATCTTCAAGAATTGATCTTCAATCATGGTTTGGATCTTCATATTGGATGATGGATTGATGATGGAATGGATTAGAATGATGAATTGGCTTTGATTTTGCTTCCTAAAAGTTGTCCCAAGTCGCCTATTGCGTTTTGAGTGAAGATGGAATGCCAAAAACCCTAAAAAATTCGTATTTTAAAAACTGATTTTCGTAACTGCTGGAGCCTCCATCAACATTGTAGCTTACTGCAACTGTTTTCTGATCAGATTTGCTGTAGCCTCCATCAGCACTGTAGACTGCTACAGTAACTTTACTTCACTTCTTATTTTTAAGATATATTCTCCATTCGGACTCCGTTTTACGTGCCGTAAAGTTTCACGATCTCATACTTCCATCCTCTATCTTCTCAAAACCTTTCTCTTCACTTTCCATTCACCTCAAACTTGTATAATTGCTTCGATTCTTTGTATTTAACCTGAAAAACACAATAAACGCATAGTAATCTAATTCGAAACAATTACATCCTCAAATATCATTAAAACCAAACATTAAAACCATATAAACATCATTCCAAACCCCATCCATCAAGTCTTTGATGGGAAGTGGCTGGAGCCTGATTAGCTTGGACGGAATCAAAGTGGCTTTGGGTATCCTTACAACATTTATTTACTTACTTTATTTTCACTTCAATACCTGGGGTGTTATTCACCCTGGGAATGGGAGGGTGGGAAATATTTATTCTAGGGTGAGGTTTCGGGGTAATGGGTGGGCTGGGGGTGGGCTCTCTTATTACTGTTTCTTGCTGAGTGGTGAGTGTGGGGGAAATCATATGGATATGGGTTGTGCCCATTGGGATGGGAATAACTTGGGTTGGGATGACAAACCTGATTATTTATATTTTAAAGGGTATCATAAACGTATGAGCTAGTGTGGGAAACATCTTTTGGGGGTTTGGGGTTCTGTCTGCAGTTGGCCTTGGTTTTCTTTGGATAATAGTAATTATGATGGCTCCAATGGCAACATGGATAATAACTGGAAGGACAGGGTTAGGAGCTGTAGATGGGATTTTTTTGCTCCTGGATGCTGGTACAGAGTCCCCTGGTGTATAGAGGATGGCTGCAATATCACTATAAAATTAGAGTCCTTGTATGCTAATAATCGGGCTTATTCAAGGTGTTCCCTTGCTAATTGGCTGTATTGGTATGGAGTTCTGGCTGGTTTGTGCTTGGCTGCCCTTAGTTCTAACAGGACCTATTTGCTGCTGATCTGGTGGAATTCTGCTGACTTGCTTATTGCGGATCAGGTCACAGGGACTGATATGGTTATTTTTCCTACCTGTCTTCTGTTCAAGATTAAGTGGGGTTGTTATGGAGACTATGTTGACCCTCTTTTTGGTCAACTTCTGTTTGTTATTCTTTGCCCCATGAGTGATATGATTGGTCTTTGGGTGAGTCTTATTGGGGTCCTCAAGAAGTTCCATAAGATTCTTTGCTTGGCTGCTTGGGGTCTTTTGTTGACATTTGGTCTTTACTTGGCTATTGCTACCTGTTGTGTGGGCATCAGTCAGACTTGTATTCAGGATAGACCAGGAAAAATTGTTTTAAATGACTATGGGAACGGCCATGTCTGGGTAAAGCGGGTTGAGGTGCCTTCCTGGTATACCCTTATGTGTAAGGAGTTGGCTGAGAGTCTTGTGCTCCATTGGCCAAATCTTTGGATTGATAATGGGACTGGTTGGCATGACAGGGGTGCTGGGTGGCCAACGGCTGGGCCTGTGGGGACTGCTGATTACATGGGGCAGCCCCCTTCTTCTCTTTGGTGGCAACTTAGTAGTGTGGGGTGTTATGGGTTGTCCAGGTGGACTGATATGGAGCTCACAAAGCCTAAGGGGTGCCTTATAGTTTGTATGAGGTGGCCTTGGTGCTGGCTGGTGGCGCCCAGCGGCTAGGCAATATTGGGGCCCTTGGGGTTGTTTACTCTTGGGCTTGGTTGGCCCTCTTGGGTGCTTATTGATGGATCCTAAATCTTTTTCTCTGGTGTGGAAGGGGCTGGAAGCTTGGTTTAATTGGGCTATGTATCATGAGGGGTCTATAAAGATTATTCGGGCTATTGCTCATGTACATCCTTGGGCCTTTATGAGTAGTGGAGTTGTTCCTTGCATTGTTTGGTTCTACATATGGGTTTTTGGATCTACTTACACTAGGGAGGTGATGCATAATGGTCCTCATGCCTTTGGAACATTGTGTATCTTCGTCTTAATTGTTTAGTTAGATTTTTTATCCATTTGTATTATTTCATTAGTATTGTTATGTTGTATATTTGTATTGACGTCAACTTTAGAGACATCCACCCGTTTTTGTATAGGTGGGGTGTGATTGGGAAGTTTATCCCGTCTATTTTGTGGGTTCCTAAAGCTTGTTTAGGAATCGGGCTCATTATAGGGGGTATGCCCCCTTTTGCTTTCTAGAGGCCATGATCGTATAACTTCTATGTATGGTCATGGAGGGGAGGGGATGGGTTTACAAGGGACATGTTTAGAACTTGCAGGTATATAGGTACTCAAAGCTGCATGGAGGAGGGAAGGCTGAAAAGTAAAATTATGGGACATGGGCATGCAAAGGAGATGGAAACCACGTGCATGGGAGCAATGAAAGGAGACAAGGGATCTTTACATAATATGGGTAGGGTATTGGATGTGCATGGCTCAACTATTATAGGTGATATATGTGGCAAATGGCACGGTTGTATTGTTTATGTGGACTACTCACAAGATAGATCTTTAAATCATGAGTAATTCGGACAAGATGAAGTACAACATCCACACAAGGAAAAAAGAGAGATATCTTGTACAACATAAGCATATGGATCCGGAGACTACCTTAGGGCGTGTTATGTTATTTGTCAAGTTATTTAGAAGAGTTTCATTTGTTATGGATATCACCTAAGTTTGTATTGTTTTTGGGTAGGTTCCCTAAGTTGGAACCTATGCCTTTGTTTGTATTTTTTATTCCTTTTTAATAAAGTTTGCCAAGACGTAGCCTTTTTCAAAAAAAAAACCCTAAACCCAGATCGGTTGGCAAATTGATGATGGCTGCATGGCTGCTCACAGGTGGGACCTTTATATGAACTGGGCAAACTATTGCATTAATATTCGTAAAGTCAATGCTGCCAGTTATCACATGCGTAATTTTTGCCGGGTAGCCTTTTTCAGTAAGTGAGCCTCACTTGATGCTTGTTACTATAGTTTTAAGGTGGATCTATCTGTGTTTCGGTTGACAGCCCAACAATAATGAAAAAATGAGGAATAGGCAGGGCTTCGTTTCTATACGGTCTGATCGCAATGTTTAAGTTGAATTTTTACATGGTGTGGGCTAAGATGCTTAATCTGGTTGGATTGATGTGGATAAAAGATTATGAGATGGAGATGGGTACTAGTAATGTGGCCAAAAGATGGTTCCATTCAGTCGATTACCAGCTACAACTGATATGGCCTAATTTGGGTACAATGAGTTGACTTTTAGGGGTCAATCATACAAGCTACTTTGGGTCCAATGCTACTGGTATATCTTGTGGTACTCGGTCAACTCTCATCTGGTAGGGAGGGGTGTGAATAGATGGCATTGGTCTGGGATTTGGTTATGCTACATTTAGATCAGCCTTCGCACCTTGCAGCCGTGGCCCAGCTGGTACTGATGAGGCCTAAGGATGGGTACAAAAAGTTGACTTCTGGGGGTCAAAGTCTTTGGGCTTGGGTCAACACTCGCATGGTGGGGAGAGGTGTGTGCTGGTGGCCTGGTTTTGGTGCTGCTACCTTCGGATCAGCTACTGCAGGCAACAAAATTCCTGGCACAGTGGCTAGGTGAGGAGCAGCAGGGGAGGGGGACTATGGGCACAGGTTGTGACACTAAGAGGGCTTTGTGGCGGCATGGCTGCGGCACTGGTATGGCTCGTGTCTGGCCAGTCATTGACACTAGTATGGCACAGGCTTGTCTCCACTTTTAGGCTTGTCCCCCCTTTTGGCCTGTCTGCGGCTCAGGAATGGCTAAGGAGCATGGCATATGTATTGTTGGTTGTGATGGGCAGGGGACTTATGGCTGCCTGTATGTGTGGCCTTGGCACTATATTCAGACATGGGACCGTGGGTCACAGCTTGACACGGGAACATTTGCACTTCTAATGAGATCAACCTTGTTTGTGGTGGTCATCTGATTTTGGGTACTCTGATGCATCTATGCACTTCTAATGGGAGCTTGACTTATTTTTTAGGCATGATGCCATGGGCTCCTTGTTTTTGCCCTATGTCTACTCATCAAGGGTTGTGAAACGTATGGCATTAAGCTATCTTTCTTAGTAGTATGTGTAAGAAATGAGTTCACGTTTTTATTATAAGATAATAATAAAATATAAATAATAACAAGACTCTCATTATTCATAGAAATAATCTAGTACAATACCGGTTACAAGACTAAAATAAAATAATATAAATTATGAGTTTATATATCAAACTTGTTTTGGTCCATGTTTTCGTATGGTACTCCAAATAACTTCCTTGATTAGAGCATGATTAATCTTGAAGCTTTAATAAAGCATCTTGACGAGCCGGTAACAAATGTTTCAAGAATACCTTTTCTAGTTTTCAACCACTTATGTCTTCCACCTATTCTTCATTAACATAGAATAAACATGTTGATGATTTTAGTTGAGGCACGTATTCAATACGTTTCCCTTAAAACAAATTCCACACCTCTTCTCAAGACGAATGCGTCTGTCTCTCAAGGTACAACAACTGGAACAGTATGTGTACTATTGAGATTAACCTAGCACCCGAAAGCATATATGAAACAAGAGATAGTAGAATAAAAAATGTAGGAAATTATATCGTGTATGTGTATTGTAAATTATGTAATATTCTTTTTTCTATCATCTTTACAAGGCACCAATGTCTTGTATTTATACTACCTTCAATGTCAACAGTAATAATTTAACACATGTAATCAACACATGTAACGTGAAGAGTCATGATTCAATTTATAGATTAATGTAAGAGTTACTAATCTGGAGTTTGAATAAAACACGTAATATGAATAGTCTTTATTCGATTAATAGATTAATTATAGAGTTATTAATCTAGAATTTTAATAAACAGTCAATTCTCATGAACTAGTTGCAGACGACTCACCCGAACCATGTCACACTGACGCGCTTTACAACCGCACCACCAATCCACACAATTTGGAGTATCGATATCACATTCATTTTAACTCCATTAGTGAAAACCATAATTTTCACTAAAATTTCCAACCCCCCACATGAATTGAGATATATTCATACATTCAAGTGTCAAAATACGATTTCAGGAATTGAGTATTGCAGGAGAAGTATGTGTTTCCTTTGAACTTTCCTTTGTAAAGTATACTTGGTCTCCTAGCGGTTAGTAGACGTGATGCCCTTAGACTAAACCCCTTTTTTGTAGACGTTATTACACTTCACACCATACTCTTTCTAGATAAAGTCAAACTTGAAATAGCTACGCATATTGCAAGATATGAGATGTAAGCTTTTTGATACCAACAGGAAGAAGACTATGGAGCAGAACTATCAATGCTTTATTGATTTGCATACGCCACACTCCATGCTTTATTGATACCACATAAGTGATATATATGTGCATATATATCTGTGTATAAAGAATTTCGCTAACAACAATATTTGTATTATTGATATAAGTCACAAATACTATAAAAATACGCGAAAACCACCAAAATAATCAATTGACTCACTCTCTTTTCCAAAATAGCCATTGACAAAAAAATTCACGAAAATAGCCTTTGACCACAAAAATATCGCCCGGTCAGCGATATTATTACATGATATATCGCTGATGTGGCTTTATTTAAAAAAAGATTATACGCATGGATGCTGATGTCAGCGATATTACTTGATGAGTCAGAGATATATTTAAGGATTCAGAGATATTTTGGGTACTATATATCGCCACGTCAGCGATATTACACGTGATAATATCGCCCCTTCAACATTAATATCGCCTCATTATTAAAAAATAATAAAAATGACGAAAACAAAATTATTTATAAGAAAAATATATAAAAAATGTAATTGACAAAATTTATAATACTTAAAATACTTAAATAAAACGTATTATTTTTTTGTATTAAAAATGTAATTAACATTACAAAAGAAAATACATAGGAAAAAATTACAAACAAAAACAATAAACATAAGAGAAAACTTTAATTTTTTGAATTTGTCTTTCAAAAAAAAAAAATTTTCATGTTGTATCTAGTGTGAATTTTTTTTTAAAACATTGGAAACTAATTTTATGTTTTACAAGGGATGTGTTATTTTCTACACAATTATTACTTTTATTGAATAAAATAAAAAAAATAAAAAAATGTCATTATCACATTTTTGGTACAGATGAATTGACGAAATAAAATAAAAAAAATAGAAAAGGTCATTATCACCTTTATGGTACACATGAATTGACGGCTCAATGGCAGTGATTTGACTTATCACTGCTTTTTCCTTCCCAAGTTAATTATCTGGTCCCGAGGCGATATATTAAAGATATAAAGGAGATACGATTTAACCATATATCGTGAGTCAGAATAATCATCTTCTCCAGGCGATATTTCAACTATCGAGGCGATATATACGACAAACGAGGAAGTAGTCGGCGGCGCGTGTTCTCGAGGCGATATTTAGTTGTCCGGAGGCGATATTATGTGACTGAAATCTCGTCTGACGATATAGTGGTGTTACCGAGGCTATATTTCAATTTTTTAAAGAGATACGACGAGATATTGATACGACCGTACGAGATATCGTATAGATTTACGAGATTCACAATTTTCCATAAATTTTTTACCTTTTTACCTATATATTACGAGATTTTATCATCCAAGTATCGCACATTTATCCTGTTTTTCTCGGCTGACATGGCAAACTTTGTAAAAAGAATTATTTTATTTTTTGAATTAATTCTTTTTATTTTTATATTATATCTTCCGATGCTTTCGTATACTAAATGTTTTTTACTCGTTTTATTTTGTAGGAATTTTACTCTGCTCATGTCATAGTAAGATATAATATGAAGGTTGTACAATTGATATCAGATAAGTTATCTAAAAATTTTGATAGATATTTGATTTTTAGCTAAACGTGTTTTGGAGATTGGCTCAAATGTCAATGTACTAGTAGTGAGCCAACACTTATACATATGATGCTACAAACACAAATTTTTAGTCCAGCTCCCGAATTTGGCATTAACTTTTCTGTTGGTGGTCGTAATTTAACGTTTGGACCACGAGAATTTTGTTTGATAACAGGTTTAGTGTTTGGTGAGCAAACTCTAGAAATTACCGTACGGGGCAAGTCATTTATGGATAGGTTATTTGTTGATAAGAAAGATCATAATTTAACGATAGATGACTTGTTGTATCTTTTTATTAATCATCTTGATATGTTGAATGATGTAGATGCTATTAGGATATGTTTATTGTTACTAGTTGAACACGGGTTTAAAGGAGGTGAAGGAAAAAAATTTGTTGATAAAACGATGTTATATCTTGTTAATGATCTAGGAGCTTGGAATACATTTCTATGGGGTTCTTATATGTGGAGAAATACTTATCCATACATTCATGATTCCCTACAAAAGAATTCTAGGCAAAATCGCAAACCTATGTTAAACTACAGCCTTAAAGGATTTACCTGGGCATTTAAGGTTAATTTTTATAGTTATTATATGTGAATATATATTTTATTATTTTACATTGTTAAAAAAATTAAGTTAATAATAATTATTATTTTTAGATGTGGATACATGAGATTTTCCCAGAAATCGAATTTTTTGTTGGATGGGTTGGTTCATTTCCGAGATGTTTTGGGTGGAGAAAATCACCTAGAATTACTTGGAAAAAAGCCCAATAAATTTATCATAATAGTTTCATGGTTAGTTTTTATTAATTATGTTAAATTTTTGTAATTTTTTTAATATACATTTTTGTTTTAAAAGAGTTTACATCACTTATATTTTAGAAGGTCACATTCCATCAGATAGTTGCTCTACGTTACATGAGATTAATCTGCCTTATTATAGGTCCAGCTGTTATTTTGGGGTGAGACTTCATCGGTTGACAACAATGGAAAAGAGATGCCTAAAGGAAATACTAATCCTCAATTCACGCCCCATTACTATGGGCATGATAATAATGATCGTTTAAACAGTATAAATAATAAAATGAATTATATGAGGCATGAAAATATCACAACCGATGAAGTTCTTCAACAACTTTGTGATCTTGCCAATGTAGGATTTGTCAAATTATATACTCCTTTATTATTCAAAATATTTTTATTTATTTTTATTAATTTTTCATTATGTTTATTTTGGAAACAGAAAATGGAGACATATACTGATCAAAGTCGCTTGGAGGAAATAATTAATCAATTAATTGTAATACTTAACAATATTATTCATTTTTTTTAATAGAAATTAAATACAAATAATTTTTTAGGAAAAATATTTAAACAAGACGAATCGAGCAACAACTAGTAACTACAATGTTGTAAAGTCTCCTCAAGATTTATTCACTCCACTGAACAAGACGAATGGCTTTAAAGATTTATTAACTCCACTGAACAAGATGAATGACTTTAAAGATCCGTTCACTCTTCTTGGTGGAAATCAATTTATATATCAAAATACTATTGTTGCAACTCCATCTGTTGTGGAAATGAATTTTGAGGTAAATATTTTATAATTGTGTTTCTATTTTTTAATATATTTGGTACTCCATACCTATTAGTTTTTATATTCGAACCGTTTTTTACATATGTTTAAAAGAAAGTTCCATTGGTTCAAAGAAGAGGGAAAAGAGTAATGGCGCCATCATCAATATTACTTTCACCATTTGGGGTTATTTCAACCACGCCTAATTTAAAGAAAAAACAAAACGATGAATTGAAAGATTTTATGGATTTATACAAAAGTGGCATGATAATTCCGTTTTTTACACAAATATAAAATATCATTACAACACAAATAATATATATTACAACTAAAAAATATCATTACAAGACAAATAAAAACACAAGGCTACACCATAAAAAACTAATAACTTAACACAATGGTTTTAACACCAATAAAAACATAAAATGTGATAAGATCAAATATTTTTTTTAGTTACTTTACCTTTTCACTTTGAATTTTTTATTCCTGATAGAACCGTCGTGGTAGCTTATCAATCGGCGTGACACTCCTTTTATGTGATAACACGTCATGTGATCAGTCGGTGAAAGTGGACACATGACATTCTCTTAAGTTTTTTCTTGTGATATGTATTATGTAGATAAACATATAACAAGTAGAGTAATGAATTCAACATGATCTGTATTATGTAGATAAACAAATAAGTGATGATTTTTTGTTGAAAACGGAAGTGAAAAGATATTATTCAACTTCCATTGGCAAATAAAGTCCATGACTTACATGGAATGGAAGTTAAGTGAAGGGCATCAAGTCCATATGTATATATATAGGCAACTCAAGTTGAAGTTTGGATCTCAATAATTGAGGTCTTCATTTATTTTTTAAAATGAACGAGATGGAAGTATGGCACCCACAATAATTAAATTTCAACAACATTTTCAATTAATTGTAGTGGAACATTCTTCATACAAATAACTGATTATAATAGTATTACAAACGGATAGAAATTAATGTTATAATATCTGCTACGGTTCATTCAAATAAAATTCCCAATTTTGTGATTGTTTGCTGGTTGTTTCACGAACAGTCCTTAAAATCTGAAACATCCACATAATTGGTAGTATGGGGAACATTATTAGCATTTATAACTTTTGATCTGGATGATAGTTGTGATGGCAAGGGACTTCTACATCGGTCACGATTATGACCTCTCAGTCCACACCTACTGCAACTTATTGGGGTAACTTCTTCACAACGTGAAGGAATTCTTTTGTTTTCACGCGGTCTGCCTGCTTGTCTTTTGTTCATTAATGGAGGTTGAATATGAACAAAATCATCTGGTATCCCATTCTGATTCATCCGGAAGAGGATTTATTGACTCCTCATATGTACCGTGATAAACATCTCTGGTGAACCAGTGCAACGCCCAATGACTACATTCCGTTTGATTTAAAAATCTAGACACAACAATGACATGACCACATGGTAAACCTGACAACTCCCATTGTCGGCAGCTACAAGTTCTAGCATACAAATCAACTAAACCTTTTTTACCTCCATCAGCAACCTCAAAAATGTGACCGTTAACGCGCATCACTTTCCATGTTGCACTTTTAGTGAGTCTTCGCATCACCTTATTCTCAGCCCATGGGGTAAGTGGATGCTCTTGTTCAACTGTCAAATAAATATATTTTCAACGTGATAAATAATAAAAAATCATACAATAACTCGTGTTTTTTTAAATAAGTTACCTCCAAGATTTCGTCGATTATAATACCATTTCTGCAAATATTCACGAAAAAATTCGATCAGTTTTGTGATTGGTAGCTTTCTTGCATGACGAGATAGTGCATTAATAGGCTCAGCACTGTTTGACGTCATAACATTGTATCGCTGGCCAGAAGAGTGTGCCCTAGACCATTTATCATAGCCCACATTCAAAAGGGTGTTATATATATAAGGAAAAACGTTTATTAATGTATGCATCAATTTATCAAAGTCTGAAGCTCTGTATGCTTTACAGGTCCTCCACCACTACTGCTCAAAAGTTTTACCTTTTTTTGACTTTAGTCTCAAGTTTACCATCAAATGGCGACAACATAAACCGTGAAACGCAAATGGAAATACGGTCCTGATGAGTGATGGCCATTTCAATTGATGCCGCCCTGTCAAATATAATAGAAAGACTTGGGTTTTCACCGATACATTCCTTTAGTTTTGACAGAAATCAAGTCCAAGATTCACCACTTTCGGTTTTTCCAATGACAAAAGCTATTGGCAAGATCTGATTATTCTCATCCATGGCTACAGCCAAGAACATGGTGCCCTTGAATTTCCCTTTAAGATGTGCACCGTCTATGATTATCAAAGGCCTCAAATAGTTTATAAAACTTCGAATCTAAATATAATTTAATAAAATTGTATTAGGCATAAGAAACTTTAAAAAATCACATATTAAGTGAAGTCAAATTAAAAAGTATAATTACCGCGGCCCCTATAGCAACAAAAAACATTTCAAAGCGACCCATTTCATCCGATTGTATATGAGTGATAGTGCCAGGATTTGCCCTTATCAAGTTCTGACAATAAATAGGAAGTTTGGCAAATGAATCCTCTGGTGAACCTCTCAACAGTTCAAGAGCATACGATTTTGCTCTCCAAGCCTGTGAATATGATATGTTGATTTTGAAATCTTTCATTAATATCCTTCACAATTTCGTTACCACGGTATACACGACCAACATCTTGCATTTGATTTTTAACAATATGACCCAATACTTTTTTGTTTGCTTGTCGGATATTCGGGTATGTCTGTGTTCTTGGACATGTGTGTTGATTTTGAAACTTTCTAACCTGATAAACTGTGGTATTTTCAAAAGCATAAGCCTTTATGCACCACAGACATCCGTTTATACGACATGATGCTTCAAACATGCTCTTAGAAGATCTATCAACCTTGTATTCAAAACATTCGCTAATACAAAGCATACCCCGTTGTAATTGTAATTCTTCTTTACTATTAAAACACTGACCTTGAGAAATAGTTGAGGATTCACACAATTTTTTTTCATTTTGAAGATTTGTTTCGTTTTCAAAACATTCAGTATTAAAATTAAAATTCATATTGTCATTCATTTCAAAGTTAAAATCAGGAATAACATTATCTTGTGTTTTTTATTTTTAAAAATACCTTCAGATTGATAGTTTTTAACATCTGGATTTGCTGAACTACTACCAACACCCTATTCTTCGCTAACAAAAATTGTAAACATTTGACTTAGATCATTTAAAACAACATTTAAAAACAGTTCAACATCACTATCATCCAGAATATCAATTGAATGAGTGTAAGTAGACATTTTATAAGATAATCTTATAGAGTTTTTAATACAAAATTTTTCAGAAATAAGTTTTAACATATTATTAAAACAAATATATGTAGGTAAACATAACGCATGGCTTAAACAGTTACCTCTAACGGGTAAATATTCTTCAACACCGTTATCAAAAATCCATTTTCCTTCAGTACATATTACAACTGTAATAGACATTTTGATGTTTTTCTTGTAAAAAAACTTTAAGAAGAAGATGGTTTTAAACAAAGTAATGGATTAAAAGATGGAGAAATGCTTAGAATTTGATTGAGTATTTGGTATTTATAAGTAGTAGTGAATTGAAGTTAGGTAACAACTACATAGAATACTAATTAAATTAAAAATAATATAATCATGTCTTCAAAAGAATTTGTACTTTTTAAGCATATTTAATTTAAAAAGGTTTGAACTTAATTAAAATTTTTAAAACAACTCTTAAAAGTATTTAAAAACATTTATATCTAATTTAAAATTTATAAACGTTTTTTTCTAAAATTTTTAAAATATATTTAAAAATGTTCGGTCTAAAAAATTAAAAAATTCTTAAAAAAATTTTAAACATTTGTATTTAAAAACTTTTGTACTTAATTAAAATTTCTAAAACAATTCTTAAAAGTATTTAAAAACATCTATATCTAATTTAAAATTTATAAACGTTTTTTCCTAAAATTTTTAAAACATATTTAAAAATGTTTGATCTAAAAATTTTTAAAATAATCCTTAAAAAAATTTGAAAACATTTGTATTTAATTAATATTTATAAACGTTTGTTCATAAGATTGTAAAAAGAATTCTTAAAAATATTGAAAAAGGTTTTTATCTAATTTAATTTTTAAAAACATTTGTTACTAAAATTTTTAAAACAATTCCTAAAAGTATTAAAAATTGTTTGTTCATAAATTTGTTTAAAAAAATTCTTAAAAATATTTAAAAATGTTTGTATCTAATTTAACATTTAAAACGTTTGTTACTAAAATTTTTAAAACAATTCTTAAAAGTATTTAAAAACATTTGTAGCTTATTTAATTTTTATAAGCGTTTGTTCTTAAGATTGTTAAAACAATACTTAAAAATATTGAAAAACGTTTGTATGTAATTAAATTTTTTATAAAAGTTTTGTTATAAAATTATTTTATGAATATTTGTTTAAAGCAAATTTTGTTTAAACATATTTTTATAAACATTTTTTCTAAATTATTAATTTTATTCATTTTTAAAAATCATTTAAAAATAAAAAATGACTTTTGGCGATATTTTAACATATTATATCGCTGACGTGTAAAGTGAATATCGCTGAAGTGGAGAGCTGACGTATAATTTATTTGTTTATTTTTCGGGCGATATTATTACATATAATATCTCTGAGTGGGCAATATTTTGATAGGTCGGCGATATTATTTGGAAAAATATCGCTGAGTGGGCGATGGATGGTACACCTCGGCGATATTAACCCATATAATATCGCCGTCAGCGATATTTTGCCAAATGGCGCCCGAATGGTCGAAAATTGCAGAAAATTTGAAATTTATTGGCTAAAGTGGTTATTTTAGTGATTTTCTCTAAAAATACACAGAATTTCACATTGATCATGAATGTCATTGCTCATTATGTGATTCTTTATATTTATAAATCGTTAGCAATATTGTCATATATTATTACCTGGACACATATATCTAACAAGATTAAAAAAATATATAAAAAATAAATTAGAAAACTTCAAAATGCTCAAGTCACTAGATTTCACATTATCATGTAGAAAAAACACTTTACACCCCATTTGCGGTGCATGTATATCGTGTATATATGTGTGGGCTCTCAAGGAGTCAAAGTAAAATTGCACTAATTTTAACGTTATTTTACTTATTTTGTGAAAATAACGTTAAAAGTGTTGGGATGATTAACTTCAAGCGATAACTTTGAGATAGGAAATCCTTCGGAGTAGCATCTCTATCCTAACCGGGATAGGTGTAAGGTTTGTGTACATCAATCCTCCAGACCCTATTGAAAAGTGAGAATTACCAGGTAAGTTTGTTTATTTGTATGTAGAAAAACACTCAAAGTAGGTTTTATTTTATCATTAGCCATTAGAATAACTAGGAGCTTTTAAGTAAGCTAGTATACAAGTTCATTGTATGTTAGTTTAATGAGCCTTTTATTATTTGGATGATAAACTCTCTATAGGGACATCTCAATTCTTTTAGAAGTCTAAAGAAGAGATAAAAACTGGGGCTCCTTTTCTAGTGTAAATAAAAACTCTTATCGAGTTTGAGACAAATAAAGTATAGATTATCATAAATGAGAAAGTCACAAAAAGTATAAATTACGAACAAAATGTGTATATCAATATAAGAAATTTTAATCAGGACATTGTAGCTAAAACCCGATTTACCCAAAATAATGCATCACATATTATAATATAATGTACTAATAAGCTATAAGTATAAAAAGTAGAAAATGTGTCCTAAATTAAATCAATCATAGTTGTTTATTTTAACACAGTTAAAGTTCAAAGTTTACGCAACTAAATTCACAAAATTCGAAGATAAAACACATGCAACGCAAGGGAGCATTGAACCTTACCAAAAATAATCCTCGACTCCTGGTCCTGGCTTTGAGATTCCAACTTCCTTCTCTTCGCAATTTCGAGCCACAGCCACCCACCTTCCGTCCCTACTGACACACAAACACTCACACTCACTCTTCTCTATCACTCATCTATACATACACACACCTTTATCTCTATAACTTCACCTACAAACACAGGTCATCAGTGGAGTGATATAAGCCGTACATTTGTGATGGGTTCATGTTCCATGTACCTGAAACTGGTTTCTTGCCGAAACAAGAACTTGGGCTTTCTGTGTTTCAAGGATGATCATTTGTTGGGAAATTCACCCTTGAAATCAACTCTTCACAGAAACAAATCTCTCGATTTCAACTTCTCCATCTCGGTTTCTTCATCGCATAGAGTTGTTCGTCCCGTTTATATCTCATCTTCTCACACACAGGTTCATTCAATTTGATCGTTTTATGCATAATGGAGCTGGGATTTTTTTGAATCTGTTCTTCTTCTGGACCTGGAATCTTTCAATTTCTGGGAAAAAGGGGGATTTTGAAAAAAATAATGATAAAAAAAAAGGTGAAAACTTTTATCTTTTTGATGATTATTGTTCGAAATATGCAGGCAGAGGATGATAATCACAAATTGCTGATAGAAGAATCTCCAAGCGGATACACAAGTACGCAGGTTAAAGATGTGAATCTTTTGGTTGAAGCAGAAACACAAACAGTTGGTGTGCAATTCCAGTTACAGAGAGAATGCTCGTTTGGACAGAACTTTCTGATAACAGGCGATCATCCTATCTTGGGTTTATGGGATCCAAAGAATGCTATTTCATTAACGTGGTCCGATGGTCATGTATGGACTGTAGATATTGTAAGTAAGCTGTTCAAATCATAATATATATATAAACAAGATTATAGTTCTGATTACGGTTTTTTCTTAATAAGGACATACCCGTAGGACAATGCATTAAATTTAAGTTCATAATGCAAGAAAGTGATGGTAAGTTCGTGTGGCAGCCTGGTCCTGATCGTATTCTTCAAACCAAAAAGAATATTACTTTATGCGAAGATTGGGAGAACCCAGACTCTAGGATAATAATTGAAACCGACCCAATAATGAATCAATTTGTTGAACCATCTTTCGGCACCCAAGAACCAGAAGAGTACGTGAAGGAAGTGTTGGTGTCTGATGAAGGGGTGCCTGTTTTAGTACCTGGCTTGAGTCAACTGATGGTCAATGATGAGCCGGAGACCGTGAATGATGCATCCATGGTGTCTACAGGACCTGATATGGACAAGGACCTCGCATTGCCTGAGGTAAATGCTTATATGGGTTTTGTTTTAGTTTGATTTAATCATTCTTTTTTGGGTTGTTTAGTTTCATGAGAATTCAGAATAAGAATAGATGTTGTCTTTTTGTTCAGATTTTGCTTCTTTATATCAATAATATCACTTTTAGTTTTGTTTTCTAAGCAATTTGTGTGGTAGCTTAAAATACTATTAGTATTGATTATTCAAAATCCTTAGTAGACCAAGCACACATTGAAAATTTACTTTTAGAATTTTCGGATTGTCACTAGATCATCATGTATGATTGGTTTTACTCAATAAAAGGACCGAAACTAATTTTTTGAAATTCTACGAAGCCAAAGCTTGCCAAAACATATGATTCTTAAATCACTCTGTTGCAATCTTTTCTGCCAGAAACATTGTATTATTTCCGTAGTGTCCAGTTATGTTCAATTTTGAGTGATTTCTTTCTATTAATAACATTTTGAAAATATGCGATGAAAGCGGTACATTATATTGAATTTGTCGATTGCAGCTCCAGAAAAGCATCCCATCACTGTTTAAATGTCTTTTATCTTTTCTTTTTTGGGTACTGAATTCAATCAATCTCAGTTAAATTTGAAAGGGGATATTGCAAATACCTTAAATTTGAATCCAAGACCTGAGATATCATCCATACATGAAAATCAAGAATCTCGCAAGAACAAACATCAAGAAGCTGAAGAACAAGATCATCAAGCTACTCAACTGATGGGAAGTTTGCTTCACAATGACATTCAATGGAGCAATAAAGTTATGCAGAAATTCCTCAACATATTCGGCATTCAGTAGCTACATTATTAATTAAGGCTTCAAAACCTGGAATGATGTGTGTATATGATGATCCAATCATCTTGTATTGCGAGTTCTACATGATGGTTGTTTAGTTAAGTTATAAGGAAACTGGAACTGTGTGCATTGTATGGTAATTTGAAGTTTAGGTGCACCCATGGCGTCTGGTTTCATGGTTTTCGGTTAATGTGACGCATATTGTAGACATGGATTTTTTCCACAGGCAACTAGTTCCAGGGGTATTAGGATTACATGTTTATAGAACACACACGCTTATTGTTTGTCAAAGGAGCATATTTGTCATATGCTTATGTTGTAGGAGTACTGTTCATAAAATAAGATAAACCTTTTTATTAATTTAATATTTCATATTACAATGTTCAAACACTTGCAATTTTACATTAAAAATCAAAAGATTAAAACAATAACAGAAAAAGAAAATGTGTTGGCTGAGGATTTCTGTTCAACAGAGGTCACTTAAAACAGATTTTGGGCCACAAATGTGAATCCCGTTTGTCTCCCAGGGTACAACAGTCGGAGCAGTATGTACTGCCGGATTTAGCCTAAAACCCGAAACATTACCTGTAACAAGAGTGTTTAACACGATGAATCGATCGTTGTAGATTGTTGAGAACTCAACAAATTATCTTCTTGTGTTGTGAACTTGTGTTTGTGTGTTTCAAATGGTGTAGAGATTTCTCAACTTTGCAAAGAAAACAAGAGATCAAATGTCTCTATTTATACATGTATCATATGGCATTTCAAAGGTTGTCATAATGTTCATTAACAAACCTATTCACGGCTTAGTTAATAACAAATTCATGACAATTGATTGGTAAATGAATGTTGCCATCATGCCCATTAACAACCTATTCATGGCTTAGTTACTAACCATTATAATCATATTCATGACTTAATTAATACTAAGTTATTGCAATTTAATTAGGTATATGAAAAGGTTTTTCATTTTCTTTTAACACTTTATACAACACAATTTCGAACATCGATATCTCATTCATCTTAGCTCCGTTTTGGACCCGATTATGTTCATTACAATTTTTCACGTCATACAACAAAACGTAATATGTACTAATCATATTCGTAACATATACGAATAATTATCATGGTCCAAAATTAATAATAAAACATAGTTATTATTAAAATTCCAACAATCCTCCACATGAATAGAAATCGATCCTTACACTCAAGTGTCACGATAAAATTTCAGCGGTTGAGTATTGCAGGAGAAGTAGGTGTTCCCTTTGAACCCTCCTTTGTGATATGTACTTGGTCTCCTAGCGATTAGTAGACGTGATGTCTTGAACCAATCCCTGTTTACGTAGACGTTATTACGTGTCACATAATACTCTTCCTGGTATGACTAACCCCTCATTGTCGTGTCCGTTATGGTCATGGAACACTAGCCTGATTCTACAAGAGCTCTAGGATTTGCGCCCCCACAAATCCATTCGAAGAAACCTCACTTCTCTCTCACACAGGTGATCACCTTTGATCATTAAAAGCAGCTGGTTCTTTATGATTCACACAGAACCATTAACCACATTATTCTTATCCTCAATTATTATCACTGATTTGATAAAGGAATAAACTAGGAAGTATGCAACTCCCTTACTATATTTGAGGTACTCCCTCACAGTGACCTTCCTTATTCATACAACTAGGTTATAAACTCATGTATTAAACATGTTTAAAAATAAAAATTATGTAACTTTATGATGTTTTATTAAATTTAGTACATAATTAAAAGAATTTTATTACATAAAACAATATAAAAAAAGTATAATTATGATTTAAATCTTTAACATTTTTTTACGTCACATTTGTGTTATATTTGAAATTAAATATTTTTTATTGTGTTTATGCTTATATTATGAATTTCAAAAATTAAAATGTAACACCCCGATCGATGGCGGAAACGTCGGGATGCCACGAGGGATGTGTAGATTGTTCATAAGCTCGTGGGCATCTAAATGTATCATCACATATCAATTAAATCAGTTAAAGTAATTACACAAAAATCATGTTCATCATGATTCAAGTACAACAAATTTACACAAAAGATATAGCCAAATTAACTAAACACAGTCTTCAGTAATCCAGTTAATTTAGCTAAGTCCGAGACCCTAAGTGATGATGTCAAAAAGTGTAGAGTTATCCTTCTCTACCTACTTCTCCTCATTCCCTGAAACATGTAGAAAATCAAGTGTCAACTACGAAGTAGTTGGTGAGTAATCATAAGTTTTTCATTTTCCAAAAATGTTTATAAGTGTTTATAAAAGTTTATAGTTTTTAAGAAAATACACATGTGAACCTGTGAGATAATCCAGGTCTGTCAACGCACCACAAACACACAAGTCAAGCAATTCAAGTGATAACAAATAGTCATTTAAGTATATCCAATCAATCTCAACCAAACACATCAGATAGATAATCACATAGATAATCAAATAGATAATCAACATTCATAATACATAATCATCATTCATCATAATCATAATCATATCAATATAATGTACCGCGGAGGACCGTAGTCAACTCAATCAACGGTAAGTGGATTCATCGCGGAGGACCGAAGTCAACTCAATCAACGATCTTCCTAATATGCATAAGGTGTCAATACAGTGCACTGCGGAGGACCGTAGTCAACTCAACCAACAGTGGAATCATTGCAGAGGACCGAAGTCAACTCAACCAACAACGACTCACGGAGTTGTGATAATCCACATCAATCGATAATCAATAATAATTCAATAATATGAATATCATATTGATAATCAAGGTTTCACCCATGTGTTATCAAATAACATTCGTTTTGGTATACATGTTCCACCCCCGAGTTTAAAAGCAAAAAGATTTAAAAAGGGGGTTATGCGAACTCACCTTGACTAAGCGGTTTGCTTAGTTCTTCAGTTATCGGGCGCAGGGAACGGAACTTTACTCGAATCCTACAAATTAAGATTTGATGATATATTTGAGCTATAATTTATTATTTGATTGTTCTCTTTTGAATCAGAGTTGTTAACTGAGTTCGTCTAGTGAGAATGACTCATTCTTGTGATTTTTGTAAGAATGAGTCATGCTAATGAGTGTTCACACGAATGAGCAGCTCACACAAATGGCTCATGCGAATGAGTGTTCACATGAATGACTCATGCGAATGAGCCTTCACACGAATGAGTCATGCTAATGAGTATTCACACGAATGGATCATGCGAACGAGTGTTCACACGAATGACTCATGCGAATGAGTCTTCACACGAATGAGTGGCTCATTCTTATGACTTTCGCACGAATGAGCTCATTCTTGTGACTATTCACACACGAATGGCTCGTTCTTGTGACTGTTCACACGAATGGCTCCTTCTTATGGGCCATTCGCCTGAAACGAGTTTTCAGCCATAGGAGATGGCGATTTCGAGTTTTAGGCGTATATATAGTCGTTTTGAGTTTGTTTAGGTGAGTAAACTCATTTAGAAGGTGTATGGCCGAAAAAAGAATGTTTTAAAGTGGTTAAACTTCGGTTTTTGGCGAGTTTGTTGGAAACCCTAAAATCCGAACCTAAAACTGTAAATCTACCTCGTTTGGCGTCGTTTGAGCTCGTTTTCTTCGTGGGTTCGTGATCTAGAGGAGTGGAGGAGTGTTTTGACACCAAGATCAAGCAAAATGGTAGTGAGTTGAGAGAGATCTCTAGAGAGAGAATCTAGAGAGAGAGATGACGGTGTGGGTGTTTTAGAGAGAGAGAGAGAGAAAGGGCTGGAAATGGGGGAAGAAGAAGGTTCTTCCCCTTTTATACTTCGGGTCGATCCTGCTCGCTCGGTTACGTTTATCTTCGCGTTAATTATTTTAAGTTGCTCGGTTTTCTCGAAATCTTTATTTTAAATTAGGAAACATTTAATAAAATGCTTTTGTTTAATAAAATGATTTTTATTTAAATCCGTTTAAGGTGTTTGTTCCTCGTAAACGTTATGAATCCTTTTCATTTAATTTAAATATCATAAAAATATTATTTTAGTTATCTCGTTGAAACGGGTTACTTACGTACGCATTTATAAAGATCGTCACCTTTATAAATACAACGTTCGTATCGTATTTCAACTCGATTTACGATTCATGGAATATCGTCTCAGAATATTATTCCTAATAAATGTATTCGTGTGAATCGTCACCCACATGAACACATTATTAGGCTAACATTTCTGAACAACATTCGCGTTATAATTTATATTCGTGACCTCACCATCTCATAAATGTTTTCATTATCGCTTTCATTACTTTACTACAATATGTTTATCAATTATCAATTTCCCAATCTTTAACCCCACTAAATCATATCATTGACACATCCATGATATACCGAAATAAGTTTATGTATAAGGCATGCGTAGGAGTTGGTCGCAACCGATCCAGCCGTCGTCCCACCACCATTTCGATAAACCTTGACCATGTGTCCTTGACAATATTTAGTGACCAGACTTTGAAAAATAACAAACTTTGTTTCAATTTAAAATAAAACAAAATGCATGGTTTTGTTCTATAAAAAAATAATATTAATAGGATTTAACACAATACTAAATTAATTAGAACAATTTTTTAATTAAACATTCCTTAAATATCTACCCACACTAATAAATAAAGGTTTTAGTGCCACATGACATGTTTGTAAAGTATCTCAACCTTTATTTCCCTCCTCTCTCTCCTATTAAATACATCTAATATTAAATAATAAATATTAAATATACATTTTATACATTTTTAAAATAAAAAATATTTTTTAATACATTAAAATATATTAATGTTAAAAAAATACTTTTTTAAAAAATAATTATAAATTATAAAATTTTCAAAAACAATTATTTGAAACATAATGTTTAAAGAAAAACAAAACTTAAAAAAGTTAGTGATTAACGAAATAATATTATTATTTCAATACTTAAAATATTAAATCATATGAAATTGTAATTTTATTTGGAATCATTTATTAGTAATTTTATAAATAAAAGAATGTTTTTATTTAATTATCAATTAAATTAAATAAGAAAGTGGATGTGGGAATGTCATGTGGCATTTATTTGGAATCATTTATTAATAGTAGGATTATGTTGTCCTATTGAGCCTAGATCATGGGATCTCCATTCTTCTAGGATAGGTTTTCCTTTGTACAAACTTATTCCAAGGGTTTTAGTCCCATTCCTCTTAACGACTTATACACTAACTCTCTGCTTAAGCCTTTTGTAAACGGATCCGCTATGTTATCTTTTGACCTCACATAGTCAATTGAGATAACTCCCATTGAGAGTAGTTGTCGTATCGTATTGTGTATACGCCGAATGTGTCGTGATTTGCCATTATACATTACACTTTGAGCTCTACCAATAGCCGATTGGAAATCACAATGTATGCAAATAGACGACATAGGCTTTGGCCATCCTGGAACGTCTTCCACAAATTGACGTAGCCATTCTGCTTCTTCTCCAGCTTTATCTAACGCGATAAACTCAGATTCCATCGTAGATCTAGCTATAAGAGTTTGCTTGGACGACTTTGTGACAATTCAAATTTTTCAGGTTAGAATAATATCTCGGAAATAAAGAAAATGAGTGTAAGCGAAATCACGAAACGAGGCTTTGATTTCAAGATACGCTAAGTTGAAGATAGCGTTAAATAAGAGATCATATATTTGGAAATTTTCAGGTCTTGAAATTATAACCATTGGAAAGAGCTCGAAAAATCGTGAACGTAGGCGAAAACAGTGCGCAAAACGGAGTTCGTATGCTCCCGGAATCGCGAAACGAAGAAAACCAAAATATCTGCGAACTGGCATCCGCGCGGTACGCCCCAACTCAGCATCCCAGTTGGGGCGATGCGCCCGGGGTGTCTGGCGGCTGAAAAACGAGTTTTAAGATCAGATTTCGTCCATAACTTGATTTTTTCATTAATCTCGATCTTTCGCGCACAAAAACACCTCCAGATCACATTTTTACCATCCAATCTTCATTTTGAAAGCTTCTAAACGTCCGGATCGTATCAAGGATCGTATCTACAAGTTCTGATCGTCATTTCTGTCCGAGAAATCCGTCAGATTAGGTTATGGTTCGTTTTTAACCTTCTAACTTGATTTTGATTGGTTATATCTTGTTTTGAACGTAGTGAGATAGTTAGGGTTGTTGATTATTGCCTAGATGATGGCTAGGATTGATCATAAACGAAGAACTCAAACAGTTAAATCCTTGTTTTGAGCCGTTGTAATGCCCGGTTTTCATGAAACTATATCATAGATTAAATTGGTTTAAACCATTTGATTTTAACAATGATTATGATTGTCTTGATCATTTCTTGAAATGCTAGGTTTCATCCAAGTGTTTCAAACTAATGATAAGCATATAGATAATCACTGGAATAACGATCTGCTGTTTATGATAACAGTCGGATTAGTACATTGAGCATGGTTATTAAACCTATTTTAATATCACATTCTCATGTTTCATGATACCTGAATGATCAATAACAAGGGTTGACTATTCCTTAGCCAGAAATTCATCTAGGAATCGAGTGAATAATCAACAATCAACATCTATTTGACTAGTCTGAAAATGTTGTGATTAACTCAGTTAGTCATAAATTGTTATAGGAACCATATAGGATTTCCTATCAGCTAAACATCAAGATCATCATCATCCGCATATAACAGTGAGTTTCGTAGTCCCCTTTTAATGTTTTGTTTTCCAAAACTCGGGGTGGAACATGTAGATATCATTTCAAAACATATTTTATGAATCATTATGAAATCATATCTCATTATCATGAGGAACGTCATGATAAACATTTATCAAACACTATGAAATCATATATCGTTATCATGAGGAACGTCATGATAAACATTTATTAAACATTATGAAATCATATATCATTATCATGAGGAACTTCATGATAAACAATCATCAAATAAATCTTTTATCATGCGTATCACGGTTATGACAAGGGTTGGTGCGCCACTCCGGCATGGCTGGCTAAGTCACCCATAACCAATTAGATGCGTGCAAATGAACATTTATCAACTTATTAAAAACAAGCGTATCACTTGGGAACTTTGGTTATGTGGAGGCTATTTGGGACTATTCTTATGTGAACATCATTAACTTGTTATCAAGCCCTTGGTAGTACTGGTATGATCATATGCGGGAACTCAAGATTCTTTATTCTTAGGGCGTCTGGTGGGTAACCAGACGTTATTCTTACGGCGTTCCGGCGGGTAGCTGGACGTTGAAACTACGGCGTTTGGGGGTCGCCAAACGTTAGCATTATTCTTTAGGTTTGGATGTTTGCATGCCCAGGTGGATTCAATTTCAAAGTACCTACTTGATCACTTGTGGATACTATATCATGAAAATCCATGTTTGAACAATCATTTTACATAAACAAAACCTATGATTATCACTCAACTATTCGTAATTGACTCTTTTATCTACATGTTTCAGGTAACGGGGAACGACAACAAATCAATCTAGGTCAGGATCAACAGCAGAACTAGTTGTGACCTAGAAAGAAAACAAAAGCATAGTATTGTATAATAATTATCTTATGATAAACTTGTTGTATAATATGTATGCTATGCTTGTTTAAATGAACTTAATTTTATGAAACATAGTAATCACGGGTTGTTCTCCAACATTGGCACATGAACACATAGTCACGCACCGTGGATTCCGCACTCGGCGTGGATTGTGACAGATGTGGTATCAGAGCCAAGGTTGTAGAGAATTAGGTTAACCCCAATGGATGACCTAGACTACAACTTAAGCGTCCCTTATGTGTTTGTGTGATTTCTTATCTGAAAATCCTCATCCTTATTTTATACATCAATCTAAAGCTACTGCTTGCCGTTCTGTCTTTAGAATGGCCGACAATAATCCAAACAATGAGACAGACCGTTTGGCAGCTTTCATCACTCAACAATTGGTGCAAGTCTTGCCAACTCTAGTTACTCAACTAAATAACTCTTATCAAAACTCTCCTAATGGTTCTCAGTATTGTCCTACTCAAAATAATGGTGAGAATTCGAAAGGCTTTACCTTTAAGCAATTCAACGATGCTAGACCCAAAACTTTCACTGGAGTAGAAGGTGCCACTGGACTCATTCAGTGGTTTGAATCTATTGAGGACACTTTAGACTACACTAACTGTCCAGAGGATCAAAAAGTGAAAATGGCAGCAAGCACGTTCCAACAGGGAGCCTTGACCTGGTGGAATGGTGAAAAGAAGAGTAGAGGTAGGGAAGCTGCCTTAAACATGTCTTGGGCTGATTTCAAAGCTCTTCTGGTTAAACAATTTTGTCCTAAGCATGAGATGAAGAATTTAGAGGATGAATTATACAATCTAGTTCAAGTAGGTGGAAACAATCGCACCTATACTAACCGATTTCAAGAGCTCAGTATACTGGTGCCTCACATGGTTACTCCTGTATCCCGCCAAATCGACAAGTATATTGGGGGATTGCCACTACTTATCAGGAGTATGGTAATGGGTAGTAAACCAGCAACTCTGCAATCAGCAATACATCTAGCTGCTGATATTACTAATGAATTCATGAAGGGTGGTCAACTTACCCGAACCGATGATGTTCTTCCTGTGGTTAAGGAAGAAAAGAAGCTAACAGAGCCATCTATGAAGAAGCAGAGAACCAATAAAAGCTTTGCAATTTCATCAACCCCATCTGCTTCTATAAATCAAGCACTGTCAGTGGCAGACTCTACAACAAACTCCAGGAGATCATATACTGGACCCCACCCTCAATGTAACAATTACAAGTATCATCATCCACTTGGTCGACAGTGTTGGAAATGTACCAAGTGTGGGAGATATGGTCATCTGGGACACAGGTGTCAGTTTACTGGAAAAGTAGTCAATGCAGCTATGTCAATGGCCGCATCAAAATCAGTTGGGCCAGCATGCTATGAATGTGGAGCAACTGGTCATTTCAGGAACAGATGTCCCATGCTTCCTAACAACAATCAACGTCAATATGCACCAGCACGCGTGTTTTCTATGAATGCTCATGAAGCACGCGAAGAAAAAACGGTTGTCACAGGTACGCTCACTATTAACGATCATTATGCTTCAGTTCTATTTGATACTGGTGCTGACAAGAGTTTTGTCTCAACATCAATTATACATCATTTGGGTAAATCAGTAGAAGTATTAAAACCCCGTATACCATTGAAATAGCAAACGGTAAACTTATACATGTCAATTCTATCATTCGCAACTGTACATTGAAACTCAATGATCATGAATTTTCTATCAATTTGATCCCAATGAATTTGGGAAGCTTTGACATTGTTGTGGGCATGGATTGGTTATCTTCTAATCATTCTGAAATCGTTTGTTCAAATAAGCTTGTACAAATTCCATTACCATCTGGGGAAATATTAAGAGTCTATGGAGACAAGCCTTGTCGTACACTCAAGATAGTATCATGCATGAAGGCTCGAAGCTATCTTCGCAAACAATATCCTACTTTCCTAGCACATGTTGTGGCTAAGGAATCTTCTAAGAAAACTATTCAGGATATTCCTGTCATTCGTGATTTTCCTGAAGTATTCCCTGATGAGCTACCTGGACTTCCACCAGTACGTCAAGTTGAATTCAGAATAGATCTTGTACCTGGGGCAAATCCTGTTGCTAAAACACCTTATCGTCTTGCACCATCTGAGATGCAAGAACTCTCAAGTCAGCTACAAGAACTCTTAGATAAAGGTTTCATCAGACCTAGTTATTCTCCCTGGGGTGCACCAGTTTTGTCACACCCCCAAATTCCCACTCGTGGTGTCAGTCCACGTGGGTGTGACGTGGCCAAGATCACAGCTCATGGTCATATAGAACGACTCTATATGAGTTAACTCAACCATACAATTTGTAAAATAAGACTAGTTTCTTAAGTTTAGCAGCGGAAAAGTTCATCATTAAAGCAGCGGAATTGAGTAATCAGAACTACATTGTTAACATTGTTTAAAATGACAAAAGGAATCAAAACATAAGCCTAGGATTAGAGTCTATATGTATGCAGACTCTCTTGTGCATCTCCATGCGCATCCTAGCTCGTGCTGTTCAGTTACCTGAGAATACATGCTAAAGTGTGTCAACATAAAGTTGGTGAGTTCACAGGTTTAAGTATTGGAAAGCAGTAAAACAGTTATATATACCGGGTATGTTAAATAGTTTTGTTGGATCTACGATCCGTAGAGTGTGTCATGTCATCTTACCGAAACTCGACTGTTTCCATTTGCCTCTGCGGGTCATCGCGGAACCCGACATCAACATCGATATTACACTCGTTATGACCGCAGTCAACGTTGTTGCCGAGTGGGGCTAGTCAAACCCAGTAGTACTACGTAATAACGACTCGTTTGTACACAACTAACGGTAAGGGTAGAGAGGTCTTGATGCGATAATAGTACACTCAAAATAGTTTTGTGACATACCAGTCATATATCTAAAGCAGTTGCATAGCATTCTCACCCCAAAAGATTGGTAAAACATTTAATGAGTAAAAGTGGGGCTGTAAACTCACCTGAGTTTGAGTAGCGTGTGTTCTTACGAGAACAGTGTAGCTCGCCGGCTAGTAGTTACCTATATCACATAGGTATTATAAGTTTGCGATCATATTTGTGTTGGTCTCACAGGACCGTATTCGTGTCTGAACAACTCCTGGTTGTTATGTGGGTCGCGTCGACCGTGGTTGACCGTGTTTGACCAAGTTTGACTTAAAGTTGACCGTGTCAAGTCAACGACCAGTTGGTGAACCGTGTGGTGGTTTGTGACTCGTGTAGCAATCGTGTAAGTGTTTGTCGTGTGCAAAACGCGTAGGTCACGTTTATAGACAACTTACTATTTATAGTAAGTTTCCCTTTATAGAAAGTTCACAAAGCATATCGGTTTTAAAGTTCTAGCATGCTCATTTGTCCTACGTGATCATGTTAACACATAGCACATCATCATACGAAGTCACATAAGTCGTTTTCATCATGTTTGAACATAAAAGTTTCCTAAAATGGAAAGTTTCCATTTCTAGCATACGTGACATCGGTAACCATCTAACTTAGTGTCAAATCATCACATTATAGCATAATGAATCATTTAGCATGTTCAAATCTTTCAACACGTTGACAAGTCGGTTTTTGTAAAAATAAAGTTACTAAATATAGTAACTTTCTAGTTTTGCATAGAAATAACCACTTTAACATTTCTAAACTAATTTTCATATCACCAATCATCATAATATGCTACCTAGTATCATGTAAACATGTTAACATAGCCAAATCCATCACTTATCATCATTTCAACAACAAAAGTTACTAAAAATAGTAACTTATCACATATGACCTTAATCATCCCTAAAAATCATAATCTAAGCATTCAAATCATCATAATATCCATCAAACAACATACTAGTGTTCATGCATGTTCATCATTTTCACCAAATGTTCAACTAGTGACAAAAAGTTACTAAAATAGAAAGTTTATCAAGAATCATCATTTCAACCATTTTAAACAAATCTAACCATGAGTAATCCTTCCTATATCATCAATAAGCATATCAACATACTCAAGATCATCCCAACACTCATGGATTATACATGCATGGCAATACAATGTCACAAAACATCATTTTAATCATCAAGGCTTGAACCCGTCATTTTAGATCATCATAAAACATCATCTAATCACCTTAGATCGTCAAGAATCATAGTAAAACAAACAAACCCAGAAGCTAAACTCGTGCATGTGCTCTATAGGTGTTTGCATGTGAGATTTACACATGCATGTGTGTGTGTGAGTATGGTAAGTGTGTAAAACCCATGGAAACTACCTTCCAAAGCTTCAACTGATCGGGATGGTTGCTTCTACAGCTCCTGGAGCTTCTGGTTCGTGGGTCTTGACGAGAACAAGGAGGTGGTGTTGATGGTCAAGCCTCTATGAAGTCACCAAGCTTCAATCTTCAAGTTCCAAGCTTCAAAGTTGGTCTCTAATGGCTTCCAAGGCTGTTACAGGGGTGTAAAGGAAGAAGAGGGTCGAGAGGTTGAGTGTATAGCCGAAGAAATGATGAGGACAAGTAGTGTAGGCATCATGGTTCTTGGATTTATAAGATTTTGTCGACTGGGCGGTGTCGCGTACCGCGGAGAGGATTTAAAAGATTCCCCGCGTACCGCGGAGGATTTCGGGAGTCAACCCCCGCGATGTATGTCGCGTATCGCGGGTGGGATTGCTTGTTGGGCTACCGCGTACCGCGGTGGGCTCCCAAAGAGCCCAATAAGCCCTTTTTCATGGGTTTGATCCGTTCGTCGTCGTTTTCACGCTTTCGAACCATCGTTTGGCCTCGTTTGAACTCCCTAGTTCAATGTGAGAGGGTTTCGTGAAGTTTCGAGTGTTGTGCTACACAGTGTGCTTGACGTTCACCAACGTTCGTGTGTTTTGACACGTGTGTGCTGTTTGTCGATAATTCTACGAATTATCTAGTCATGTGTCAGTATTCGTACTGTCGTGCCACGTGTCACACTAAATTAATCTAATTCTAGTGCCACGTGTACATAATGCATTTAAATAAACATTCAAATAAATAAGTTGCTGACCTGGAATTTACGGGGTGTCACAAGTTTTGTTCGTCAAAAAGAAAGATGGATCATTTAGAATGTGCATCGACTATCGTGAACTCAACAAGTTGACTATCAAGAATCGTTATCCATTACCAAGGATCGATGATCTATTCGATCAACTTCAAGGAGCTACTTATTTCTCTAAGATTGATCTTCGATCTGGTTATCATCAACTGAGAGTTCATGATGATGACATTCCCAAGACTGCTTTCAGAACATGGTATGGACACTATGAGTTTTTGGTTATGCCCTTCGGACTAACCAATGCACCAGCAGTGTTCATGGACCTTATGAACAGGGTGTGTAGACCCTATTTAGATCAATTTGTCATTGTATTTATTGACGACATATTGATTTACTCTAAGACTAAGAAGAATCATGAAACTCATCTCAGGCTAATTCTGGAACTTCTAAAGAAAGAACAACTTTACGCCAAGTTCTCGAAGTGCGCATTTTGGCTGAAAGAAGTTCAATTTTTAGGTCATGTTGTGGATCAGCAAGGTATTCATGTAGATCCAGCCAAAATTGAAGCTATAAAAGACTGGAAAGCACCAAAGACACCATCGGAAATTCGTTTTTTTCTATGATTAGCTGGATACTATCGGCGATTTATCGCAAATTTTTCCAAAATAGCTGTTCCACTTACTACTCTTACTCAAAAGAATCAACCATTCGTTTTGGGTGAAGCACAAGAAGATGCATTTCAATTGCTAAACACAAGCTATGCAATTCTCCTATTCTTAGTCTACCAGAAGGTAACAATGATTTTACAGTCTATTGTGATGCTTCTAACTTGGGTCTTGGTTGTGTGCTAATGCAACGAGACAAAGTCATTGCTTATGCTTCACGACAACTCAAGATTCATGAAAAGAACTATACGACACATGATCTTGAGTTAGGTGCTGTAATTTTTGCGTTGAAAATTTGGAGACATTACCTTTATGGTACCAAATGTGTTATATACACAGATCATAAAAGTCTTCAACACATTTTTGATCAAAAGGAACTTAATATGAGACAAAGACGTTGGATAGAATTGCTCAATGATTACGACTGTGAAATTCGCTATCACCCAGGCAAAACTAATGTGGTGGCGGATGCATTGAGTCGAAAAGAAAAAGTTAAACCCAGAAGAGTGCGAGCATTGGAGATGACTATTCAGACTAGTCTTATACCCCAAATCCGTGAAGCACAACAAGAGGCACTTACTGAGACTCATGTCTCTAATGAAGCATTACAAAGTTTAAATCAAAAATTTGAAACCAAATCAGATGGAGCATACTATTTCCAAAATCGAATATGGGTACCTTCATTTGGAGATCTAAGGAAAGTAATTATGGATGAAGGCCATAAATCTCAATATTCGATTCACCCAGGTGCAGACAAGATGTACCAAGATCTTCGTGAATTCTATTGGTGGCCTGGAATGAAGAAAGATATTGCTACATATGTTAGTAAATGCCTCACGTGTTTAAGAGTAAAAGCTGAACATCAAAGACCCTCTGGGTTACTACAACCATTGGAGATTCCGGTATGGAAATGGGAGCAAATCTCTATGGATTTCATAACTAAATTGCCTAAAACACCTAGGGGTCATGATACAATTTGGGTTATTGTTGATCGATTGACTAAGTCAGCACATTTCTTAGCTATTCGAGAAGACTATAACACGAACCGGTTAGCCAAACTTTATCTTGATGAAATTGTGAGCAGACACGGAGTGCAAATCTCAATTGTTTCTGATAGAGATAGCAGATTTACTTCAAGAGTTTGGCAAACGTTTCAAAAGGCTTTGGGTTCACAACTTAATCTTAGCACAGCTTACCATCCTCAAACTGATGGCCAAACTGAACGAACCATTCAAGTGGTAGAAGATATGTTAAGATGTTGTGTTATTGATTTTGGTGGTAGCTGGGATACTCACCTTCCTCTGGTTGAATTCTCTTACAACAACAGTTATCACACAAGCATCAAATGCGCACCGTTTGAAGCTTTGTATGGACGAAAATGTAGGTCTCCTATTTGCTGGGCTGAAATAGGTGAAACCCAATTCACAGGTCCAGAACTTATACAAGAAACAACTGATAAGATTGCTGTTATACGAGACCGAATCAAAGCTGCACAGGATCGTCAAAAGAGTTACGCCGATACTCGAAGAAAGCCTTTGGAATTTCAAGTCGGTGACAAAGTTATGTTAAAAGTTTCTCCATGGAAAGGCATAGTCAGATTCGGGAAACGTGGTAAACTAGCATCTAGATATGTTGGTCCTTTCAAGATCCTTGAGAGGATTGGACCAGTAGCATATCGATTGGAATTACCTTCCGAACTCAGCAATATACATGATGTATTTCATGTATGCAACCTTAAAAAGTGTTTATCAGATGAATCACATGTCGTTCCTATTGAAGAAATACGAGTTGAAGATAATCTTCAGTTTATTGAAGAACCTGTTGAGGTTATGGACCGAGAAGTCAAGAAACTAAAACGCAGTCGGATACCTATTGTAAAGATTAGATGGAATTCCAAGCGTGGACCTGAGTTTACTTGGGAACGTGAGGATCGTATGAAAGAGAAATATCCTCACTTGTTTTCATAAACAAACAATCATAGATGAGTGCAACTTGAATTTCGAGACGAAATTCCAATAACAGAGGGAGACAGTGACAATTCAAATTTTTCAGGTTAGAATAATATCTCGGAAATAAAGAAAATGAGTGTAAGCGAAATCACGAAACGAGGCTTTGATTTCATGATACGCTAAGTTGAAGATAGCGTTAAATAAGAGATCATATATTTTGAAATTTTCAGGTCTTGAAATTATAACCATTGGAAAGAGCTCGAAAAATCGTGAACGTAGGCGAAAACCGTGCGCAAAACGGAGTTCGTATGCTCCCGGAATCGCGAAACGAAGAAAACCAAAATATCTGCGAACTGGCATCCGCGCGTTACGCCCCTACTCAGCATCCCAGTTGGGGCGATGCGCCCGGGGTGTCTGGCGGCTGAAAAACGAGTTTTAAGATCAGATTTCGTCCATAACTTGATTTTTTCATTAATCTCGATCTTTCACGCACAAAAACACCTCCATATCACATTTTTACCATCCAATCTTCATTTTGAAAGCTTCTAAACGTCCGGATCGTATCAAGGATCGTATCTACAAGTTCTGATCGTCATTTCTGTCCGAGAAATCCGTCAGATTAGGTTATGGTTCGTTTTTAACCTTCTAACTTGATTTTGATTGGTTATATCTTGTTTTGAACGTAGTGAGATAGTTAGGGTTGTTGATTATTGCCTAGATGATGGCTAGGATTGATCATAAACGAAGAACTCAAACGGTTAAATCCTTGTTTTGAGCCGTTGTAATGCCCGGTTTTCATGAAACTATATCATAGATTAAAATGGTTTAAACCTTTTGATTTTAACAATGATTATGATTGTCTTGATCATTTCTTGAAATGCTAGGTTTCATCCAAGTGTTTCAAACTAATGATAAGCATACAGATAATCACTGGAATAACGATCTGCTGTTTATGATAACAGTCGGATTAGTACATTGAGCATGGTTATTAAACCTATTTTAATATCACATTCTCATGTTTCATGATACCTGAATGATCAATAACTAGGGTTGACTATTTCTTAGCCAGAAATTCATCTAGGAATCGAGTGAATAATCAACAATCAACATCTATTTGACTAGTCTGAAAATGTTGTGATTAACTCAGTTAGTCATAAATTGTTATAGGAACCATATAGGATTTCCTATCAGCTAAACATCAAGATCATCATCATCCGTATATAACAATGAGTTTCGTAGTCCCCTTTTAATGTTTTGTTTTCCAAAACTCGGGGTGGAACATGTAGATATCATTTCAAAACATATTTTATGAATCATTATGAAATCATATCTCATTATCATGAGGAACGTCATGATAAACATTTATCAAACACTATGAAATCATATATCGTTATCATGAGGAACGTCATGATAAACATTTATTAAACATTATGAAATCATATATCATTATCATGAGGAACGTCATGATAAACAATCATCAAATAAATCTTTTATCATGCGTATCACGGTTATGACAAGGGTTGGTGCGCCACTCCGGCATGGCTGGCTAAGTCACCCATAACCAATTAGATGCGTGCAAATAACATTTATCAACTTATTAAAAACAAGCGTATCACTTGGGAACTTTGGTTATGTGGAGGCTATTTTGGACTATTCTTATGTGAACATCATTAACTTGTTATCAAGCCCTTGGTAGTACTGGTATGATCATATGCGGGAACTCAAGATTCTTTATTCTTAGGGCGTCTGGTGGGTAACCAGACGTTATTCTTACGGCGTACCGGCGGGTAGCTGGACGTTGAAACTACGGCGTTTGGGGGTCGCCAAACGTTAGCATTATTCTTTAGGTTTGATGTTTGCATGCCCAGGTGGATTCAATTTCAAAGTACCTACTTGATCACTTGTGGATACTATATCATGAAAATCCATGTTTGAACAATCATTTTACAAAAACAAAACCTATGATTATCACTCAACTATTCGTAGTTGACTCTTTTATCTACATGTTTCAGGTAACGGGGAACGACAGCAAATCAATCTAGGTCAGGATCAACAGCAGAACTAGTTGTGACCTAGAAAGAAAACAAAAGCATAGTATTGTATAATAATTATCTTATGATAAACTTGTTGTATAATATGTATGCTATGCTTGTTTAAATGAACTTAATTTTATGAAACATAGTAATCACGGGTTGTTCTCCAACATTGGCACATGAACACATAGTCACGCACCGTGGATTCCGCACTCGGCGTGGATTGTGACAGATGTGGTATCAGAGCCAAGGTTGTAGAGAATTAGGTTAACCCCAATGGATGACCTAGACTACAACTTAAGCGTCCCTTATGTGTTTGTGTGATTTCTTATCTGAAAATCCTCATCCTTATTTTATACATCAATCTAAAGCTACTGCTTGCCGTTCTGTCTTTAGAATGGCCGACAATAATCCAAACAATGAGACAGACCGTTTGGCAGCTTTCATCACTCAACAATTGGTGCAAGTCTTGCCAACTCTAGTTACTCAACTAAATAACTCTTATCAAAACTCTCCTAATGGTTCTCAGTATTGTCCTACTCAAAATAATGGTGAGAATTCGAAAGGCTTTACGTTTAGGCAATTCAACGATGCTAGACCCAAAACTTTCACTGGAGTAGAAGGTGCCACTGGACTCATTCAGTGGTTTGAATCTATTGAGGACACTTTGGACTACACTAACTGTCCAGAGGATCAAAAAGTGAAAATGGCAGCAAGCACGTTCCAACAGGGAGCCTTGACCTGGTGGAATGGTGAAAAGAAGAGTAGAGGTAGGGAAGCTGCCTTAAACATGTCTTGGGCTGATTTCAAAGCTCTTCTGGTTAAACAATTTTGTCCTAAGCATGAGATGAAGAATTTAGAGGATGAATTATACAATCTAGTTCAAGTAGGTGGAAACAATCGCACCTATACTAACCGATTTCAAGAGCTCAGTATACTGGTGCCTCACATGGTTACTCCTGTATCCCGCCAAATCGACAAGTATATTGGGGGATTGCCACTACTTATCAGGAGTATGGTAATGGGTAGTAAACCAGCAACTCTGCAATCAGCAATACATCTAGCTGCTGATATTACTAATGAATTCATGAAGGGTGGTCAACTTACCCGAACCGATGATGTTCTTCCTGTTGTTAAGGAAGAAAAGAAGCTAACAGAGCCATCTATGAAGAAGCAGAGAACCAATAAAAGCTTTGCAATTTCATCAACCCCATCTGCTTCTATAAATCAAGCACTGTCAGTGGCAGACTCTACAACAAACTCCAGGAGATCATATACTGGACCCCACCCTCAATGTAACAATTGCAAGTATCATCATCCACTTGGTCGACAGTGTTGGAAATGTACCAAGTGTGGGAGATATGGTCATCTGGGACACAGGTGTCAGTTTACTGGAAAAGTAGTCAATGCAGCTACGTCAATGGCCGCATCAAAATCAGTTGGGCCAGCATGCTATGAATGTGGAGCAACTGGTCATTTCAGGAACAGATGTCCCAGGCTTCCTAACAACAATCAACGTCAATATGCACCAGCACGCGTGTTTTCTATGAATGCTCATGAAGCACGCGAAGAAAAAACGGTTGTCACAGGTACGCTCACTATTAACGATCATTATGCTTCAGTTCTATTTGATACTGGTGCTGACAAGAGTTTTGTCTCAACATCAATTATACATCATTTGGGTAAATCAGTAGAAGTATTAAAACCCCCGTATACCATTGAAATAGCAAACGGTAAACTTATACATGTCAATTCTATCATTCGCAACTGTACATTGAAACTCAATGATCATGAATTTTCTATCAATTTGATCCCAATGAATTTGGGAAGCTTTGACATTGTTGTGGGCATGGATTGGTTATCTTCTAATCATGCTGAAATCGTTTGTTCAAATAAGCTTGTACAAATTCCATTACCATCTGGGGAAATATTAAGAGTCTATGGAGACAAGCCTTGTCGTACACTCAAGATAGTATCATGCATGAAGGCTCGAAGCTATCTTTGCAAACAATATCCTACTTTCCTAGCACATGTTGTGGCTAAGGAATCTTCTAAGAAAACTATTCAGGATATTCCTGTCATTCGTGATTTTCCTGAAGTATTCCCTGATGAGCTACCTGGACTTCCACCAGTACGTCAAGTTGAATTCAGAATAGATCTTGTACCTGGGGCAAATCCTGTTGCTAAAACACGTTATCATCTTGCACCATCTGAGATGCAAGAACTCTCAAGTCAGCTACAAGAACTCTTAGATAAAGGTTTCATCAGACCTAGTTATTCTCCCTGGGGTGCACCAGTTTTGTTCGTCAAAAAGAAAGATGGATCATTTAGAATGTGCATCGACTATCGTGAACTCAACAAGTTGACTATCAAGAATCGTTATCCATTACCAAGGATCGATGATCTATTCGATCAACTTCAAGGAGCTACTTATTTCTCTAAGATTGATCTTCGATCTGGTTATCATCAACTGAGAGTTCATGATGATGACATTCCCAAGACTGCTTTCAGAACATGGTATGGACACTATGAGTTTTTGGTTATGCCCTTCGGACTAACCAATGCACCAGCAGTGTTCATGGACCTTATGAACAGGGTGTGTAGACCCTATTTAGATCAATTTGTCATTGTATTTATTGGCGACATATTGATTTACTCTAAGACTAAGAAGAATCATGAAACTCATCTCAGGCTAATTCTGGAACTTCTAAAGAAAGAACAACTTTACGCCAAGTTCTCGAAGTGCGCATTTTGGCTGAAAGAAGTTCAATTTTTAGGTCAGTTCGTCAAAAAGAAAGATGGATCATTTAGAATGTGCATCGACTATCGTGAACTCAACAAGTTGACTATCAAGAATCGTTATCCATTACCAAGGATCGATGATCTATTCGATCAACTTCAAGGAGCTACTTATTTCTCTAAGATTGATCTTCGATCTGGTTATCATCAACTGAGAGTTCATGATGATGACATTCCCAAGACTGCTTTCAGAACATGGTATGGACACTATGAGTTTTTGGTTATGCCCTTCGGACTAACCAATGCACCAGCAGTGTTCATGGACCTTATGAACAGGGTGTGTAGACCCTATTTAGATCAATTTGTCATTGTATTTATTGGCGACATATTGATTTACTCTAAGACTAAGAAGAATCATGAAACTCATCTCAGGCTAATTCTGGAACTTCTAAAGAAAGAACAACTTTACGCCAAGTTCTCGAAGTGCGCATTTTGGCTGAAAGAAGTTCAATTTTTAGGTCATGTTGTGGATCAGCAAGGTATTCATGTAGATCCAGCCAAAATTGAAGCTATAAAAGACTGGAAAGCACCAAAGACACCATCGGAAATTCGTTTTTTTCTATGATTAGCTGGATACTATCGGCGATTTATCGCAAATTTTTCCAAAATAGCTGTTCCACTTACTACTCTTACTCAAAAGAATCAACCATTCGTTTTGGGTGAAGCACAAGAAGATGCATTTCAATTGCTAAACACAAGCTATGCAATTCTCCTATTCTTAGTCTACCAGAAGGTAACAATGATTTTACAGTCTATTGTGATGCTTCTAACTTGGGTCTTGGTTGTGTGCTAATGCAACGAGACAAAGTCATTGCTTATGCTTCACGACAACTCAAGATTCATGAAAAGAACTATACGACACATGATCTTGAGTTAGGTGCTGTAATTTTTGCGTTGAAAATTTGGAGACATTACCTTTATGGTACCAAATGTGTTATATACACAGATCATAAAAGTCTTCAACACATTTTTGATCAAAAGGAACTTAATATGCGACAAAGACGTTGGATAGAATTGCTCAATGATTACGACTGTGAAATTCGCTATCACCCAGGCAAAACTAATGTGGTGGCGGATGCATTGAGTCGAAAAGAAAAAGTTAAACCCAGAAGAGTGCGAGCATTGGAGATGACTATTCAGACTAGTCTTATACCCCAAATCCGTGAAGCACAACAAGAGGCACTTACTGAGACTCATGTCTCTAATGAAGCATTACAAAGTTTAAATCAAAAATTTGAAACCAAATCAGATGGAGCATACTATTTCCAAAATCGAATATGGGTACCTTCATTTGGAGATCTAAGGAAAGTAATTATGGATGAAGGCCATAAATCTCAATATTCGATTCACCCAGGTGCAGACAAGATGTACCAAGATCTTCGTGAATTCTATTGGTGGCCTGGAATGAAGAAAGATATTGCTACATATGTTAGTAAATGCCTCACGTGTTTAAGAGTAAAAGCTGAACATCAAAGACCCTCTGGGTTACTACAACCATTGGAGATTCCGGTATGGAAATGGGAGCAAATCTCTATGGATTTCATAACTAAATTGCCTAAAACACCTAGGGGTCATGATACAATTTGGGTTATTGTTGATCGATTGACTAAGTCAGCACATTTCTTAGCTATTCGAGAAGACTATAACACGAACCGGTTAGCCAAACTTTATCTTGATGAAATTGTGAGCAGACACGGAGTGCAAATCTCAATTGTTTCTGATAGAGATAGCAGATTTACTTCAAGAGTTTGGCAAACGTTTCAAAAGGCTTTGGGTTCACAACTTAATCTTAGCACAGCTTACCATCCTCAAACTGATGGCCAAACTGAACGAACCATTCAAGTGGTAGAAGATATGTTAAGATGTTGTGTTATTGATTTTGGTGGTAGCTGGGATACTCACCTTCCTCTGGTTGAATTCTCTTACAACAACAGTTATCACACAAGCATCAAATGCGCACCGTTTGAAGCTTTGTATGGACGAAAATGTAGGTCTCCTATTTGCTGGGCTGAAATAGGTGAAACCCAATTCACAGGTCCAGAACTTATACAAGAAACAACTGATAAAATTGCTGTTATACGAGACCGAATCAAAGCTGCACAGGATCGTCAAAAGAGTTACGCCGATACTCGAAGAAAGCCTTTGGAATTTCAAGTCGGTGACAAAGTTATGTTAAAAGTTTCTCCATGGAAAGGCATAGTCAGATTCGGGAAACGTGGTAAACTAGCATCTAGATATGTTGGTCCTTTCAAGATCCTTGAGAGGATTGGACCAGTAGCATATCGATTGGAATTACCTTCCGAACTCAGCAATATACATGATGTATTTCATGTATGCAACCTTAAAAAGTGTTTATCAGATGAATCACATGTCGTTCCTATTGAAGAAATACGAGTTGAAGATAATCTTCAGTTTATTGAAGAACCTGTTGAGGTTATGGACCGAGAAGTCAAGAAACTAAAACGCAGTCGGATACTTATTGTAAAGATTAGATGGAATTCCAAGCGTGGACCTGAGTTTACTTGGGAACGTGAGGATCGTATGAAAGAGAAATATCCTCACTTGTTTTCATAAACAAACAATCATAGATGAGTGCAACTTGAATTTCGAGACGAAATTCCAATAACAGAGGGAGACTGTGACAATTCAAATTTTTCAGGTTAGAATAATATCTCGGAAATAAAGAAAATGAGTGTAAGCGAAATCACGAAACGAGGCTTTGATTTCAAGATACGCTAAGTTGAAGATAGCGTTAAATAAGAGATCATATATTTTTAAATTTTCAGGTCTTGAAATTATAACCATTGGAAAGAGCTCGAAAAATCGTGAACGTAGGCGAAAACCGTGCGCAAAACGGAGTTCGTATGCTCCCGGAATCGCGAAACGAAGAAAACCAAAATATCTGCGAACTGGCATCCGCGCGTTACGCCCCAACTCAACATCCCAGTTGGGGCGATGCGCCCGGGGTGTCTGGCGGCTGAAAAACGAGTTTTAAGATCAGATTTCGTCCATAACTTGATTTTTTCATTAATCTCGATCTTTCACGCACAAAAACACCTCTAGATCACATTTTTACCATCCAATCTTCATTTTGAAAGCTTCTAAACGTCCGGATCGTATCAAGGATCGTATCTACAAGTTCTGATCGTCATTTCTGTCCGAGAAATCCGTCAGATTAGGTTATGGTTCGTTTTTAACCTTCTAACTTGATTTTGATTGGTTATATCTTGTTTTGAACGTAGTGAGATAGTTAGGGTTGTTGATTATTGCCTAGATGATGGCTAGGATTGATCATAAACGAAGAACTCAAACGGTTAAATCCTTGTTTTGAGCCGTTGTAATGCCCGGTTTTCATGAAACTATATCATAGATTAAAATGGTTTAAACCTTTTGATTTTAACAATGATTATGATTGTCTTGATCATTTCTTGAAATGCTAGGTTTCATCCAAGTGTTTCAAACTAATGATAAGCATACAGATAATCACTGGAATAACGATCTGCTGTTTATGATAACAGTCGGATTAGTACATTGAGCATGGTTATTAAACCTATTTTAATATCACATTCTCATGTTTCATGATACCTGAATGATCAATAACTAGGGTTGACTATTTCTTAGCCAGAAATTCATCTAGGAATCGAGTGAATAATCAACAATCAACATCTATTTGACTAGTCTGAAAATGTTGTGATTAACTCAGTTAGTCATAAATTGTTATAGGAACCATATAGGATTTCCTATCAGCTAAACATCAAGATCATCATCATCCGCATATAACAATGAGTTTCGTAGTCCCCTTTTAATGTTTTGTTTTCCAAAACTCGGGGTGGAACATGTAGATATCATTTCAAAACATATTTTATGAATCATTATGAAATCATATCTCATTATCATGAGGAACGTCATGATAAACATTTATCAAACACTATGAAATCATATATCGTTATCATGAGGAACGTCATGATAAACATTTATTAAACATTATGAAATCATATATCATTATCATGAGGAACGTCATGATAAACAATCATCAAATAAATCTTTTATCATGCGTATCACGGTTATGACAAGGGTTGGTGCGCCACTCCGGCATGGCTGGCTAAGTCACCCATAACCAATTAGATGCGTGCAAATAACATTTATCAACTTATTAAAAACAAGCGTATCACTTGGGAACTTTGGTTATGTGGAGGCTATTTTGGACTATTCTTATGTGAACATCATTAACTTGTTATCAAGCCCTTGGTAGTACTGGTATGATCATATGCGGGAACTCAAGATTCTTTATTCTTAGGGCGTCTGGTGGGTAACCAGACGTTATTCTTACGGTGTTCCGGCGGGTAGCTGGACGTTGAAACTACGGCGTTTGGGGGTCGCCAAACGTTAGCATTATTCTTTAGGTTTGATGTTTGCATGCCCAGGTGGATTCAATTTCAAAGTACCTACTTGATCACTTGTGGATACTATATCATGAAAATCCATGTTTGAACAATCATTTTACAAAAACAAAACCTATGATTATCACTCAACTATTCGTAGTTGACTCTTTTATCTACATGTTTCAGGTAACGGGGAACGACAGCAAATCAATCTAGGTCAGGATCAACAGCAGAACTAGTTGTGACCTAGAAAGAAAACAAAAGCATAGTATTGTATAATAATTATCTTATGATAAACTTGTTGTATAATATGTATGCTATGCTTGTTTAAATGAACTTAATTTTATGAAACATAGTAATCACGGGTTGTTCTCCAACATTGGCACATGAACACATAGTCACGCGCCGTGGATTCCGCACTCGGCGTGGATTGTGACAGACTTCCAGGCTTTAGCTGCTCCACCAAGGGTGAACACATAACCACTTGTGGATTTGGAATCTTTCATATCGAATATCCAGTTCGCATCACTATATCCTTCTATAACAGCTGGATATCGGCCATAATGCAACCCATAGTTTCTTGTGTATCTTAAGTATTTTAGTAATCTTGTCATAGTTTCTTGTGTATCTTAAAAAAACATGGGACACATGAATTGCGTGATTCAGTCTAGGCTGGCCTATGTTCATGGGCTACAATTAGAAATTTATGATTTTCCTGCCTCTCACCATTTGTGATGAGAGATTACAAGTATTTACATCAAAATTAACAAAAGTAGATCTCATATATAGAAAACTCTTGGTATGATCTAAATATAATGATTGTAAATAAACCTTACTTCTAACTTTGAGAAAGAGAGGTTGCTTGTAGAGATATACTCAGCTTCAAAGACTAACATAAGTAGACAAACAATCAAAAACATACAAACAATCAACATATGAAATTGTGACATGATAAATGATAGCATATGTGATATCATAGTATAATGAGACAACACATAAACATAAACACATTAAGACTCCTAAAATTGTATGGAGAAAATCTACGTCTCTAAGATGCAACTAAGTTGCATTTACACCTTAAAAGTCCTTAACCTTAATCTTACATCTTTACAAACTCCTATCCTAGATCATGTCCTTAGAGATGTGCGTATCTATCAAATTTTGTTTAATCTACTCATTACAAATCCATTTGAGTTTATGTCTATCACTTCTCCTCTTTGTCACAACCCAACCAGGGGCTAGACTAAAGATTGATTCAAAACACAAAGTAGCGGAAGACAAAATAAATATTTTACATTTCAACCAAAGATTTAGTCTAAGTATCAAATTTTACATCAAATCTATAAATAATATTTAACTAGTGGTAGATTGTTTAGAATTATTGGGTCCATCTAGGCATAAGCACACTTTATTAGTCTTTAAGCCAAGTTCTTCAGTTTTACGTGTAGTGTTCTTATACCAACTATCTGAGCCATACCTGTTTCTAATTACCTAAAAGACATGCTAAAATACGTCAACTATAAAGTTGGTGAGCTCATGATTTTTAGTATAATTGACACAATAATAAAAGAGTATGTGATAATTCAAACCAATACAACCAACCCTATGCCATGCCCAGGCGTCTGCATCATACACTGTTAGCCCATGACATGGTCACTATAATCTACTTCCCATTCCGAGACCCGTTCCTATTCTCGATTTAATGTATCGTGAAGAATATATGCCATAACGGTTGACATTAACCTCAGTGGGGTTTCAACCTTATTTCTATAGGGCCACCCTTTCGGGCCACTATGCGTGGGGGATTCCCCAAGTAGTACTACTCATACACTCACCTGCTCTACTCTTGGAGTTAATGGTTGTATATTATGTTTCATGTCTAGGGGAAACAATTAAATTAACAGACGTTCATTATCACATAAATATAAATTTTATAAACATTTTGGAGCATGCTTTCAGTATCCCAAAACTGTAAAAGAAAAGGGACCACATGAACTCACCTGGTCGCTTCAATGGGTTCACTTTGATCCTGTACAAGTATGTCATGGTGCCACAATGTATGCTTGCTATGTTCCAAGTGTTATCATCAAACAAGTTCCTATTTGTAGCAATTCATGTATATAAATATGTAAGTTGTAAATACATATATATTACGATGTGTGATTGGTTGAGCTCTTTGGCGTTTATGTGTTTAAGGTTATTATTTCAAATTGTATATATATAACAAGCTTAGTGAAGTCTAAAAATATAATTGCACATAAGATTGTATGTATTATGTTAATATTAATTCGTGCTTACTATGTGTATTAGTATTCTCCTTCGTAATTATATTTATATAATTCATTTCATAACTTTGCATAAGATGTTTATGTTTAAAATATCTATCAAATCTTGATCCTTAAAGTTGATTCACTTTCATATGTATAAACTTATATGAGTGTACATTTTAAGTGTAGTAATAGTAAAATGTGCTAATAACATATTATAACTTACTAGATTGAATATTTTCAAAAGGAAATTAAATTATATAGTCACGTTACTATATTTTTAAATTTTGATTATATATATTTATTTATGTTTGTGAATCGAACATTTTATCCTTATATTTCAAATAATTATGTTTCTAAATTTTTTTATATTGTGTTTATTGTAATGTTTTATATTCAAAGTATACTTTTTATTTATAATATTATATTATTTTATATGTTTGTAGTTTCATTTTGGATTTATGTATGATCATATATTGTCATCTCTTGAAAATTTTAAAATTGTCAATTTACTAAGTGTATTCTTTTTCCTAAGGAAACACATAAAAAATTATATTTAATTATCAAAATTCTAAATTAAATTTTATAATTATATGTATCAGAAATGACTCTAGAAATATATTTTATATTTTTATATTTTTATTTGTCATTTTAGAGTGATATTTCCAATTTATATATGTTTTATATTCTTAAAAGCTTATATTTTGGATTTAACAGGATCTGATCCCAATAAATTCTAATAAAATTTTTATATGTTTATATTCTATTATAATAATGTTAGAAAATTTTCCAAATTTTTAGAGTTCATTTTATGTGTTTAATAATTTACACTATAGCATTTTTCTCCATCATTCAACTTTTGAGGAGACATGATCAGGTTAATTTAAAGAAATCTAATCAAGATGTGAGGGGAAAAACCCAAATGAGGATGATAGAGAATGGTATAAGTAGACAAGTGACCTACTCCAAAAGGAGAAATGGTTTGTTGAAGGAAGCCTTTGAGCTTTCTGTGCTTTGTGATGCTGAAATTGCTTTAATTATCTTCTCTACAAGAGGCAAACTATGTGAATTGCAAGCTCAAGGTGATGGAAGTGAAATGCAATCAGCATTACATGAGTGGACTGGCCAACGAACTGTGTCGAATGTGTTTATTGCTGGCAAGCACATTGGTGATTGTGACAGTAAGGGCTTTTATTCTTCTTGTTCACATGTTTTCATGTTCAATGTTCAATGTTAAATTATGGGTATGGGTTTGGAGATGGGCAAGTCACGGGTTCTATACTCCCTCGGCCCAATTTCTTTCTTTTTACGCCCCATTTGTGGTGCACGCATATAATGTATATATGCGTGGGCCCTTAAGGGGCAAAAATAAAAGTGCACTAATTTTAATGTTTTATTCAATTATTTGTGTGAAAATAACGTTAAAATCATTGGGATGACGATGATCAACTTCAAACGATAACTTTGAGCCGGGGACTCTTTCGGAGCAGCCTCTCTATCCCAATTGGGATAGGGTAAGGTTTGTATCTATCCTTCCCCCCAGACCCTACTAAAAAGTGGGAATATACTGGGTAAGTTGTTGTTGTTGTTTAAACTATTTTAAAAATTAAATATTAGTAAAAATAGATAAGTATTTCCAAAAATTCTAAAAATTATTTTCTCATCATTATATATCATATAGAATCTGTTGAAAATAATATATCGAAATATTTGCATGTTTAATATTTATTTTGTATTTTAATCCTTTTTAGGGTTATTTTAGCATTTAGATCATGAAATTACTTTTTTCACCTTTTAAATTACTCAAAATATTTTTCATTGAATACATGTATTATTTTAGAACCTGTAAAAATTTATTCTTTTCAATAATTTCATTTATCTTGTATTTTTGTCATTTAATGCTTATGTTTGGCATTATTTTATTACTTAGTAGTTTTATATCTTCTATTTGGAGCATCAATAAATACTCCGGATTTTTGTATAATATTTTTATACCTATTTTGATATATTTTGACCATCAAAACTTTTCTAATGCATGCATTACTTATAAATCTCATTTTAAGCTTTTAATATGACATAAAATATGTAGAATTGTGTATTACACTAGCATGCAACCTAACAAGCTTTGTTCCAAACTTCATATTTAAAAAAAATCATTTTTGGACTCCAACTAATCTGCAATAATATGATCGAGGTTTATTTCCTAAAGTTGTGTTGATGAGAGTTCAAATTTTCATATATTTAGTTACATGCATGGCCTTAAATATATTCTTATGAGACTTAGATTCATACCCTTTGATGGAGCTCGATTTGAGGCTGACATCCAAAGGTTTAGAGGCTGTGATTTATGAACAAAAACATATAAGGAAGGTTTAGAATGAGTAAGATGCAAAAGTGATATTTTTGTGCTTGAAAATCAAGTTTTTATACACGCAACCTTCTGTATGTATAGTTTTCGACCAAGAATTAATACCCCCGATTTTTGGTTTTAAAAAGGGTGTTTATTTCTTGTTTAAAACCTTCACTTGGTCACAACTACGAAGAAGTAGAAGAACAAGCACACAAGTAT
>SZYD01001708.1:0-44514 GCA_009363875.1 Mikania micrantha | reverse complement strand
AACATGATAAGGATTTCAGATCAAAGATTCTAAGAATACGATCTGTGCCTCTAAATCCCTCTGATGAACTCTGATTGAGAATTTCAGATCAAGGATACTAAGAATACAGATCCTTGCCTCTGAAATTCTTTAATGAACTCTGATTGAAAATTTCAGATCAAGGATGCTAAGAATACAGATCCTTACCTCTGAAATGCTTAATGAACTCTGATTGAGAATTTCAGATCAAGGATGCTAAGAATACAGATCCTTGCCTCTGAAATCCTTTAATGAATATGTATTGAGAAATTTAATTCGGTTTCTAAAATTATAGAATCCCGATTCAAATTTCTTGACTCGATACTTAATCTTAGAAGTGTATCCCTAAGATCTTTCAAGCTTGATATAGACTTAATGCTAACTTAGGTTTACTTAGATCCTAAGTATCCTCAAGCCTATAGCATTTAGTCCTATAGGGAGCTTAGGTTATAGTCTAGGTCATTAAGTATTGGGTTTTTCCTAGTTCTCTAACCTTGGCTCTGATACCAACCTGTCACACCCCCTCACCGCATGCGGAGTCCAGGCGCGTGCGCGGTGACGATCGAGAGTTGAACCATGCACAAGTATTGAATAAGAACAACCACAATGCATTACTATATTTCATAAAGTTTAGACAGTTGTTTAATTACAGACATTCTATCTATCTACCAAAAGAATGACAACTACGGACCCAAAATATAGTTAACAAACTAAGACATCAAACAAGACAATTAAACAATTAGGATTTAATGTGTTTCTTATCCATCCTAGCTGTTTTCTTCATCTGGTTCTATCTTAAATGGTCTCCTTAGTTGTCCTTTAGAATGTCTTAAACCTAATTACCTGAAACACGTGAAAAGTAACTGTCAACTACAAAAGTAGTTGGTGAGAACAATAGGTTTAACAATTTTAAATATGAATTTGCATTGTAAGGCATATGAATAAACATGATTTCAAAGACATGGATGGTTGCAACCCAAACTAACATCAAGTATGTCAAAAGTGTCCAAACAGTCATCAGACTGTTTGCTAGAAACCAACATATAATCAAGTCCCAAACTAAATTTGGAGTTAGAAAAATTTGTCAGCAAAATTGATGAAACCATTCGTACCAAATCTTGCAGTTAGCTTATAAAACAAATTTAAAAGCTAACTCCAGAACTAGGTCTGCCCAATTGTGTCCGCTTTCCCTTGTTGTGATCACCCAGTACTAACGCTAAATGAATATGTAACTTGATGTGTGTATAAGTTTGTTCACAACGATGAACACCATGCTTTTGAAAACTTGAATTGAAACCCTTTGATTTAATGCCTTGTTTGAATACCATGATTTGAAAACCTTGCTTGAATACCATGAATTGAAATCCTTTGATTGAATACCACGATGAAAACCATTGGTTGAAAACCTTGTATTGAAACCATTGTTAGAATACCAAAGATAGTGTCCTTGTGTAATAACAAGGTTTATTAAGTATCATTTTATTGAAAACACAAGATTTTGGTAAAAGAGTTTATAAAACTTATTTTTAAAAGAGTTTAACCTTTATAAAACTATTTGTGACAAACAGGTATAAAACAGTTTAGAAAACCTTTTATAAAATCTATTAGTAAAATATGTTTAACAGTATATAAAATCCTTTAAGACAGATAATAATTCCTTTAAAACAGTTGATGAATCCGTTGAATTTGTACAATGAACCTGTAATGTTTGTAAAGCAACATAAATCCTGTATAATGAAATATGTTTGTAATAAGAGTGTTTGATCACGTGTTCCACCCCAAAGCAGTTGTAAAACAGTAAAAGAGGGGCTAATGTTCTCACCTGTCTGCAGTAGACTCTGAACTATACAAATAGCAAGTAGCAAACAGGACTTCTAACTGGTTCCTATATCATTGTAATCATACATAAGATATAATATTTATGATTATATAGACTTGATTTATTGATTGACTTGCGTTCTCTTGAAATTGATTAACTCTTGAATACGTGTTCTCGTGATTAAGAGTGTTGTGTGAATTTAAAGATCATGATTTGAGTCACTTGATTGATAATTGATTCGTGAAGAGAATATGTCGTGTTCTTTTATGCATAACTGGTATACATCAAAGTAACATGCGGTTATGGTTATGATTATGATAACTCTTGTTAAACATGTATTGTGAAAAGATGTTCCAATTGCTTAATGCCTTTGGATTTATGACTTGATCCCCTAATTAGGTTACGTTAAACTTAACCCAAACAAGATCAATTCATAATCACTTGAAATTGTATTAGGTTTTTATTATTCTTAACCATTCCATTATTCTAAGTGAAACATATGTTTAAGTGATCCAATTCATTGCTATTGGGCCAAGTTAGATCGAGGTGGGCCGAGCATTGGGCCTTGGGTCGAATGATGTAATGGACCAACTTAAACATCATGTGGAGGTATTCTACTTGGGCCGGTCATGGATGGGCTGAACAAAAGAAATTGGGCCTAATACCCAAAATAGTTTTTAAGGTTACATCGTCAAAGGTGGTGGGTTGGTTCAGACCAGCGAACCTTTTTGGTTCTATGGTTTAGGTTCGGTGGTGATTTCATGCGAACAGGTTCGGCAACCACCTAACAGGTTCAACCATGCATACGTTCGGCTGGTGGCTAAAGGTTCGGCCTCCATGCAAGGTTTCATCACAGTTGACGGTTCGTGAAAGCATTGCAAGGCTCGGCTAATTGGTTAAGGTTCGCTTGAGCATGAAGGGTTCGTTCCTAACACATGGGTTCGGTGGAGGTTCGTGGGGTCCCCTATGGTTCGTGAGCAGGGTTCGGGAATGAGGCACGCGATGCATGCATGGGGTTCGTCTGAGCCATCCGGGGTTCGCCAGAGACCAGGGTTCGTTGCATGCACAGATTCGGCTACAAGGGTTTGTCCACAATAGGTTCGATGGTGATGTCTGCCACAGGTTCGTGAGCCTCAGGGTTCGGCGGTTCCCAATTCCCCGCTCCCCAAAGGTTCGTTGGGGCTCGGCTGTTCGAGGGTTCGGCCACCCAAATGGTTCGGCCACATGTTTCCCCGGCGAACCTGTCGCATCTCCTCCATCCACCTCGATCTTCAACTGGTCAGGTCTATGCCTTCACATCAATGGTGATCCAGATCAAGGTGTCGAAGGCCTAAGGTTGGTTTACAACGTCTCTAACACCGGTTATATGGATTTGATCGATGCATAACATGAAAACCCTATTTTTTTCGAAACTTCTTTTGTGCATACCTCTGATTTGGCCGGTGAAAGCTTCAGATCTCTTGTACTTCCGTGTAGGGAATGTCGAGAGCTACGCGTGGACACCAAAAACACCCAATTCCGTCAAGAAACGAAGGAGATATTGAGATTTGAAGCTTGGATTTTAGTGAGAGAGGGGATTTCCGGAAATCTAGAGAGAGAGGGTTTGTGGCTGAAATAAACGAGAGAAATAGCCTTCTTCAAGGCTTTTATAGCCCGAGGGGTATTCGGGTTTGTTCCGGTGGCTAGGTTCGCGGTTACAGAATGTAACGCGCATTTTACGCGATTTAATTAAAATAGTTTTTATTCTCATCAATTTGAAGAGTTTCAAAATTGTAAAAATGTAAAATAATTTATTTCAATTATTTTTACTCTTCGTGCGTTGACAGATCGTTAAACAAATACCATTACGTGTATACCCGCAATCGCGTACGTTTTTCGATTGAAATAATTATTTATTAACGTTTAATCATATTTATAAGTTCAACATTTGTATCGTTATGGATCGTCACCCATAATTATACTCAGTCTCGCTTACGTATTACGATTTTTGTTTAATTAATTTGCTTGTCATACTATTCATCTAAACACTACGCACTAACACTATCCCATTATACTGAACGCAGTATATGTATAGGGCATACCCCAGAGTCCAGCTACCTGCCTTATCTGACGCCGTCCCACCACTGTTTTGATATAATACGATACTGTTCTTGCCTAGCGTAATCGACTGTAAATAAATAATACATACTTGTTCCTAATTAAAGAATTCCTATAACACACAAACACAATCATGAACATATGAATCACATTGACTGATTGGACATGAATACACATTGTTCTAATACTGTTTACGACTATCATGACTAAATGTACAGATGTTACATTATCTTTGATAAAGCACACAAGACCAAGTACTGTGTGCATCCCGGTGCTGATAAAATGTACCAAGACTTACGGGCGTTTTATTGGTGGCCGGGTATGAAGAAAGACATAGCTGAGTATATTGGTCGATGCCTTACGTATGCTAAAGTGAAGGCGGAACACCAGAAACCGTCAGGTTTACTGGAACAGCCTGAAATTCCACTTTGGAAGTGGGAACAGATAGCTATGGACTTTGTCACCAAGCTACCCGCACATCCAGTGGACATGACACTATTTGGGTTATCATTGATCGATTAACAAAATCTGCTCATTTCTTGCCGATGAGAGAAACTTACACGATGGATAAACTAGCAAAGCTCTACATCAACGAGATAGTGGTACGCCATGGTGTGCCATTGTCTATCATCTCAGATCATGATAGCAGATTCACATCAAGATTCTAGCAATCATTGCAGAAATCTCTAGGGACACGCTTAAACTTGAGTACAGCTTACCACCCACAAACGGATGGTCAGAGCGAACGTACTATACAGACCCTGGAAGACATGTTAAGAACTTGTGTTTTATCGGATGTGCACCGTTCGAGGCTCTCTATGGTCGAAAATGTTGATCGTCGATCTGTGGTCCGAAGTGGGAGATAATCGTATAACCGGGCCAGAACTCATTCAAGAAACTACAAACAAAATTGCTCAGATACAACAAAGGCGACAAGCAACTCGAAGCAGACAAAAGAGCTATGCCGATAAACGGCGCAAGCCGTTGGAATTTCAAGTGGGAGACCGCGTCATGCTAATGGTATCCCCATGGAAAGGCGTAGTCCATTTTGCAAAGAAAGGTAAACTAACACCACGGTTTGTAGGACCGTTTGAGATTGTTGAATGCATTGGTCCTGTAGCGTACAGACTCAGACTACCGAATGAACTTAGTGGTGTGCATGACTGTTTCACGTCTCAAACTTGAAGAAATACTTGTTTGATGAATCGCTCGTCATACCAGTTGAAGAAATTCATTTGGATGAACACTTACAATTTGTTGAAGAACCTTTGGAGATTATGGATCGCAAGGTTAAACAACTGAGGCGAAGCCGTATCCCGATTGTCAAGGTTCGTTGGAACTCAAAGCGCGGACCTGAGTTTACTTGGGAACGCGAAGATCACATGAAGCACAAGTATCCCCAACTGTTTACAGAGGAAGTCGTATCGGATAACGATTCTGAAATTTCGGGATGAAATTTTTCTAACAAGGGGAGACTGTAACATCAGTGCCGGACGCGTTGCCGGAACAGTGATCTCTACAGTAACTCGTACAGTAACTCAGGTACACACTACGTGAAACTATGTATATGCTATTGACACTTAACGCTTGACACTAAACTATTATGCTATTGGTCTGAAATCTGCTTTAGACCTCATGGTTTAACAGTCAGAAATACATCAGACAACACTGAACTGACACACAGATGCTTGATTTGATGATACTATGTATAAACGTATGCGAGGTTAAACAGAACGAAACCATAACAGTTGTTGTTACAGAATTCTAAACCGACGAGTTTTTCGTATAGGTGACGATCTGTACGAATAAATCTGAAAGTTTAAAGTTCTGAAATGATGACTGGAAAGTAGAAAACAAGAAACAGAAAGCCAAACCATCGTCGTGTTCATTCGAATGACGATTCGAACGAATACGCTCGACGGTGACGCGTTCTGACAAAATGAAAACGAAAACGATACGAACGATAATAAATTTAAGAAAATATAATATTTTCTGTTTTACAATTTTGAAACTCATCAGAAATAAATTAAAAGAAAACTATTTTAAATTTAAAATACGAAAAATAAGCGAAAGAGATAACGAAACGCGTGAAATAATAAATTACGATAAATAATCCAAGAAAATGATATTTAAAACATTTACTAGAAATAACCACCTTCCAAACATTTAAAATAAAGTCTTTTTATTTTAATTAGAAAAACACGCGCGTGACGTGTGCCGGAAACACGACGAAAACGAGAACCTAGCAACCGAAACGAACCCGAATACCCTCAGGGTATTTAAACCCTAAATGAGGCTTTTTCCTCATTTTTCTATCATCTCTCTCTCTACAAGCTCCCACCGATTTCTCTCTCTCTCTCTCTCTCTCAACAAGATCCAAGCTTCAATCCACCATAACACACTCGTTTGTGGATGAAATCTTGTGTTTTTTGTGTCCACGCGAAGATCTCGAACTCCTCTACCATAAAGTACAGCCGATCTGAATGTTTGTCCAACAGATTTTGAGGTATGAAGCTTTGAAGCACACGAAATTTAGGGTTTTCTTCACCCATTTGTTCGACCACCCCTTATACCGGTTTTAACCTGAACCTAACCCGACCCAAGGCTCCCTTTCGTTTCTTCGCATGGTTTAGGACGAACCAAGACAGGAGGGGGAAAGTCATGGAGCTGTGTTGCAGCTCAGACTCGATGATGGTGCTAACAGGATCGTGATGACCATCCGGCCGAACCCTTAGTAACCGCGAACCTTCCTGCCAAACCATGCATACAAGAGGCGAACCCAGCTGTGTTTGCCGAACCCATGCAAGGGTGGCGAACCCTCTTTCTTGGGAGAACCTCTCACCTAAAAACCTACACGCGAACCTGTATCCGCGAACTGCCGAACCTTCTTTGCATGAGCCATGGCCGAACCCTACAGCACCATTACTTAACCTATTGGGCAACAAACCACCGGTCGAACCTACCTCTACTACCGAACCTTGCGGCAAACCCCTTTCCCTTGGCGAACCTGCTGGTCACATCACTGATGTCACGAACCTAGGTGTGGTGGCGAAGCAAGGTCTCAGGCAAACCTACTTCTAACAACTCACGAGCACCGAACACTTCATGCAGGAACCCACGAACTTGAACTGGCCACGAACCTCTGATTTCAACTGAACCAAAGAGGGTTGCGAACCTTTCTTGACATGCAAAACCATAAGCTAGCCAAACCCTTGTTGAACGAACCATTAGGTTCGCCTAATCCTTAGCAGGGCCGAACCTGCAGCCAAAGAAATTAAGAGGTTCGCTGGAAATCCTCTCATGTTCCTCTTTGTGATCGGTTTAAGCCCAACTGATTGGCCCATGTGATTGTATTGGTCTAGAAGGCTTGAGCATCGGCCCACACTTAAATGAAGCTAAGCCACCTAACCTTAGGCCCAAGTAACTGAATAGGACCAATAGTTGTCATCCGGCCCACATGCAACCACTTAGCCCAACCCATGATTAGCCTAGACCAACATCTCTTTTAATGCAAGTGATATTAGTCGGTCCATTCCCTTGGTTACGGCCCCCTTGGATTATTGGTTCATAATTAGACTCGGCCCAAACTGATTGGCCCAACAGTGCAAACCAATTCCCTCATTTACCCACATATTCGGCCCACACGAATCAAAAATGAGAACAAACACTTGAAACTAATGGGAAAAGTAACATTGTATGGTAATCATGGTGTTATAACTACAAGGGGGTATAATTCTTGGATTTGATACATCAATAACACTTGAACATGATAATTTCATACATGGTTGGATTTAAAAGTATAAAAAAGCATATTAAATTTAATTTAAATGGATTAAGTATTATTAGAACCAACAATGGAAAACAAGGGCCGAATTGGGACCGTGACTCACAAGTGTTAGCCAACTTTAGGGCTAACACTTATACACATACACATTGGATATAGCTTAAACTTATAAGTTATAAACCACGTGAAATCAATACAGGATCTTGAAAACGACAACCAATACTACAAAGAGAGCGTGCATTCTTGTTTATACTTAGTCAACCACTTCAAACACAAGGTGAGTTTATTTGTCCCTTTTCAAACATATTTGTTTTACCTTAGAATTGAGAAGCATGTTATACACTTTCAAAAATGATTGGAACTATTACTTTGGATGCTACAAACTCAATGCTTAAACTATATGCTTGATGCTTATGCTACAAACTAGATGCTTAAACTATATGCTTGATGCTTATGCTACAAACTTGAAGCTTAAACTATATGCTAGATGCTTATGCTACAAACTAGATGCTTAAACTACATGCTTGATGCTTATGCTACAAACTTGAAGCTTAAACTACATGCTTGATGCTTATGATACAAACTTGATGTAACATCATTGTACTTCAGGTTGTCCGTACATATGTACGACTTTAATGTTACAACCTGATGTTAATGATGATTACTAGGGATTATTGACTGTCATTATTAACATTGGTGTACATAGTGAGAACATATTGTTATTATATGCATAAACCATGGGAAGTTTAGTTGAAACCCAACTAAACAGAACCAGAGAGTTTATCGCCGTTGAAGACACAGATTATGGTTTATGGTTTTGAATGGAAAGGAAGTTGGAGTGTGTTATGGTTTGGTTACTAAACATATTCAAGGACACATGGTCATGGTTTATCGAAATAGCGGTGGGACGGTGGCTGGGGCAGTTGCGACTGACCCTACATACGCCCTATACATATGCATATTTCGGTCTATCACAGATGTGTCAGTGATATGGTTTAGTGGGAATTGGATTGGGGATTTATAATATTAAAGATAATATAATAATGGAACGATACTTGAAATGATCACGCGTTGGTGAGGTTACGGATATAAAATAAACGCGAATATTAATTTGGAAATATTAAACATAATAATGTATTCACGTGGGTGACGATTCACACGAATATAATTATTAGGAATAATATTCAAAAATGATATTCCATAAATCGTAAATCGAATCGAAATACGATACGAGCATCGGATTCGGAAAGATGACGAACCAATTAATTCATTATAATAAATAATTTAACGGAAGTGATCGAAAGAATTTTGTTTAAACAATTTGATTTAAAAATCATTTGTATTACAACGAAACATATTTATTTAAACATTATATGTTTTAAATATATTTTTTGTAATGAACCGAGCAATTTAGTATTTTCACGCGATAAAAACGAGACCAAGCACGCGGTGGACGATATGCGACATAAGAAGGAAAACACCCTCCTTCTTTCTCATTTTCCCACCTCTCCTTCTCTCTCTAACACCCAAATTCGTCCATAACCTCTCTCTCTACCTTCTCTCTACCAAAACTTTCTCAAATCTTCATCAATTCAAGAGATTTCAGTGTTATACAACAGAGTAGATCAAGAACCCACGGAGATTTCAAGCGTTTGATCGTGTCTTGGAGGTATGTAGAGTATATTACTTCGGTTTCTCACTCTAAGATGATCGTGTATATGTGTTTGCTTGTAAATCGAATAAACTATGTACCAAACCCTAAAACAAACTTGAATAAACATGAGGGAACTATGGGAGAACCTACAACACAAAGAAACGCGACGGGGGTGAAGATGAACAACAGGTTCGGTGAGGATGAATCTGTGTTCATTGAAGAGGAGCCACGAACCTGTACTGATGGCTAGCCAAACCTTTTGTCACCAAACCTTCAGGTAGCCGAACCCAAAGGTAAGCCCCGAACCTCTGCTGCGGACCCCTCTCGAGCGAAACTGCTCATGCACAGCCGAACCTACGGATGAAGAACCCACCGAACCCTTGTCGAACCTTGGGAAGGAGGGGGCTGAAATCAGCAAACCATGCATGGCGAATCTTGCTCCAACCAATTCAAACTTACGAACCTGTTAGCCAAATGTAATAAGCCACGAACCTGAATGCTTTGCCTTGGCCGAACCATAGCACTCGGCTAAACCAGCCGAACCTTAGTGGCCAAACCTATTAACCAGCGAACCTCCCTTGTTTTACAGCGAACCTACACTCGGTTAAAAGAAATTGCAACTGGGTCGGGCCATAGAAAATGAACATTGATTCACCATCTTGTATTTTGGCCTAACCCAAATGAAACGAAATCATGGGGGGCTACCAAGCCAAACCTTAGACCGAAGTTCCCCTTGGTCGAGCCATGGCCAAACCGTACCTTATTAGCTTTAGCCTAACCTTGGAGTGTCGCGAATCTTGGCTGTGGACTAAGTGGGAGCCGAACCTGGGGCTAGAACCTGGCATAGGATCGCTGGTTCGAGGAGCTCCCGAATCTAAATCTTTTGTGGACCAAGGGAGGGGCTACATAAACTCGCATAAATTATGATAAACAAAGTATAGTGAGGCTTCCACATGCATGCATGAGTATTAAACAGTGACCACCTTTTTATTAACAAAATAAGCCTTGTATCATAAGATTTTAAATAATGTGAAATTTTTATAAGTAACGGGCTTAGATATAATCTCTTAGAGCTTGAATTGGATTTTAAGAATCAACTTAAGGTGGTCAAATAAGTTAAGCATGCATGTGGGTATATGAAAAAAAAGATGTACACGAGTGTATAATATTATTATCCTTACAACTCGTAAACCTTAGCTACATTAGTTTAAAACCATCATAGTATAGATTACTAAAACTAACAAGTTTAAATTATAAACTCATGATGGTTAATTATAAAGTATTAATTAAATCATTTTGACTTAGATGCAACAAACTAAGTTAATGACACAATTAATAAGTAGAAGAAAACAAGTATGAATAATCAATCGGAACGAAACGCATACGCTTATGAATCCGAACACATACAAAATACAGGTTGATTGAGTGGCTTCTGATTTTGTATACCTGAGCGTGCATTGTTCAAACACACAAAATCTAAGGACTCAGGTGAGTTCTCAAACCTCCCTTTTAAACTATTTTGTTTTAAACTCGGAGGTGGAACATGTATACCAATTTTAAATATTATTTTGATAACACATGGGAGATACCTGTTTATCAATATGATATTCACATTATGGGAATATCATTGTTTATGGATTATCACTGATTATCATATATCCATGTGACATTGTTATTGACTTCAGTCGATAGCAATAATTACATGTATTGCCACTTGGATTATCACAACTCCATGAATCGTTACTATTGACCTCGATCATCCGCAACGATTGCATGTATTGTCACGTGGGGTGCTACCACTCCATGGATCATGTCTTTAACTATTGTTAATCACTTTGATTCCATGTATTGTCACATATACTATTTGAGAATATTGATGATTGAGATTGGTTGAATGTTTAGGTGAATGATTATCTATGATTATTTGATATATGCGATTTTGTATTGTGATTATGTGTTGGATTATCATGCAGGTACTCATGTGGATTTTCTCAAGAAACTTTAAACTTTTATAACCATTTTGAAAAACACTTTTAAATATAAAACTTATGATTACTCACCAACTACTTTGTAGTTGACACTTGATTTTCTACATGTTTCAGGAAATGAAGACAAGTAGGTTGAGGAGGATGATCTCTCATATTTTGGACAGTCATCACTTAGGGTCTCGGACTTAGCTAAAACTAACTGGATTACTGAAGATTAGTATTTAGTTAATTTAGCTAATATTTTGTGTAATTGATTGGAATTAAATCATGATGAACATGATTTTTGTGTAAACAATTATTTGATTTGATTGTTATGTGATGAATTGATTAGATGCCCACGAGCTTATGAACAATCTACACATCCCTCGTGGCATCCCGACGTTTCCGCCATCGGTCGGGGTGTTACAGATTGGTATCAGAGCCTGGGTTATAGGGAATTAGGTTACTAGAAATGGTTGACCTAGTCTATAACTGTAGGATACCCTAGTATGAAGATATTTCATACACTAGTTATTATATTCAGGATTTCATGCTTATGTGTTTACTACATGTTATTTGAACTCCTGTTATATATCTGCCATGCATATGATACTTGATGATTATATTTGATTGACTGTGCCCGCATGATTTGATAAGGACATACACGTGGTGTATCGTAAAGGTGGTGGGACGTTGACTGGGGCAGTTGCGACTGACCCCTACATATGCCCTATATATATACCATTTACGGTACATTTGGTGGATGTCAGTATTGAAGAATAAGGGAACTACCCCTTTGGGAAACTAATTGCTTAGGAAATTAACTGCTTAGGAACTTATCTGCTTTAGGAATTAATTGTTTGATCTATGATCACCGGACAAGGACACACTCGTGGTATACTACAAAGGTGGTGGGACGGTGGTTGGGCCAGTTGCGACTGACCCTTACATATTCCCTATATATATACCATTTGTAGTATATTGGGGGTCTGTCAGTGTCACGAACTTAGGATATTATTAGGAAGTGCTGGGAAAGTTGTTGATGGAGTGTTTTTTGGGAATTGGTTTGGATTGACACTTTGGATGAATCATATTTGATAAACACATATATAATCACTTATGAGCACACTTATTGGACACGTGGGGTGTATAGGATCAACGAACGATGCGAACACTTAGTGATAGACTGAAGACTTGGATGATGATACAGACACTTAGTGAACATATGAACGCATAGTGATGATACTTACACATAGTGATCGTATGAACACTTGATGAGAATGAATTATAGGGAGGATATGAACACTTAGTGACAATAAGAGCACTCAGTGATGATATGAACCCTCATTGATGATTATAGACATTGGGATTTAGTATGGACTTTTAGTGAACTTAGACATTAGGGGAACTTTAATGTTAAATGAACTTGGACATTAGGTGAACTTAGAAATAGGCAAACCTACATGTCAGGTGAACTTAGACATTAGGTGAACCTAATTGTCCAAGGGAACTGGAGACCACTTCACTCAAAATTATCCTACCTAGGATAAGGTTTGTGAAGTGAGACAATAATAAGATACATCATACACCCTAAATTTTAACAAGGGCATAATCGTGGTACAATGCAACGGTGGTGGGACGGTGTTGGGGAGGTTGCGATCTACCCCTGCATATGCCCTATATATAAGCTTGTTGAATTGCATCGGGAGGTTGTCAGTGTTAGTATAGGGTGGGGAATGTTTGGTACTTAGGAATAATTAGTTAATATTAGATATGACCAATTAGGATGCGTTAATATAATATTAGGGAGTTAATACTTTGATAAGAGTTTAATGACAAATAGGAGAAAAATATAGTTCCTATATGTAATCCTAACTGTTGAAATGAACTCATTTGACCCTAGTTTGTATGACATACATTGTAAACGATAGTAATGTGTTTCTAATATCCTCAGAAACATGCCGCCACGCCGTCACAACGGAGATGATACGAACTCCGAAGATGCTAACGGTAATGCCAATTCCGGCATACAAGAGTTAGCAAGCCTCATTTCTAGATTGGTGAATCAACTGACTCAAGCCAATCAATCTCTCAATCAGAATAGAGGTGGTGCAAACCCACCGGTCTGCACATTCAAACACTTCAACTCTTGTAATCCACTGAAGTTTACGGGTTCTAAGACAGTCACTGGTCTGCTGCAGTGGTTTAAGAGTATGGAGAACACCTTCATCAACAGTGATTGCCCCGATAATCTGAAAGTGCGCTATGCTACCAGTGTTTTCCAAAAGAGAGCACTTACTTGGTGGAATGGCGAGAAGAGAACTAGGGGAGTTGATGCTGTCCAGCACTGTCATGGACGGAGGTCAAGAACCTGATGACCACTGAATTCTATCCCCGTAGCGAGATGAGGAAGCTTGAGACTGAGTTCTGGGAACTCAAACAGGATAGCGGGGGGAATGTAATTTACAACACTCGCTTCTATGAGTACAGTCTACTGGTGCCTCATCTGGTGACACCCTTGGAGAGAGCGATTGAGAAATATATAGGCGGGTTGCCTATGCAGATTCAAGACACGGTCTACGGAAGCAACCCTAAAACATTGGAGGCTGCAATTCGTTTATCTGCAACCTTGACTGATAATCATGTGAAGGCTGGAACATTCACAAGAAAAGGAACAAAGAAGACTGAGGGGAAGATTGCTGCAAAGGAAACAAAAACAGAAGTCAAGACTGAGGCTGCTAGTTCTTCAAAAAGCGGCAACAAAAAGAGAAAGACTAGGAACTTTGTGGTCACTACTCCTGCTGCTAAGTCTGCGCAGCAATCATCAAACAACATCACTGCCAGAAATTATGTTGGGAACACTCCTCAATGTAATATCTGCCGATATCATCACGCAACTAACTTGCCATGTCCCGTCTGCAACAACTGTGGCAAGTATGGTCATTTTGCCAATGTCTGTCGGAGTGCACCGCAAGCACAAAGGATGCAACATGCACCGCTTGCACTGCCAGCTCCGCAAGCTCAACCAATTCAAGTTGTACCCGTTCGCTAGGTACCTCCAGCACAGGCAAGAGCCTATTATGAGTGTGGTGAAGTGGGTCATTTCAGAAACCTGTGCCCGAGATTGATGGGAAACAATCAACGGGTGGCAAGAGGCAGAGCGTTCCAACTGAATGCTCCAGCTGCTCGAGCCAACCAGGATGTGGTCAACGGTACATTTCTGATCAGCAACTCTTATGCATCTGTCTTATTTGATTCTAGTGCCGATAGGAGTTTCATTTCATATGAATTTGAATGCATGCTTGGTAGAACACGTACACACTTAGATAAACCGTTTAACGTGGAAGTGGCTGACGGAAACACTATTGATATTGACACTGTTATTATTGGATGTACTGTGAACTTAAGTGATCACGTTTTCCCAATTGATCTTATACCTATTCACCTTGGGAGCTTTGATATTATCATAGGCATGGATTGGTTAGCCACCCACAAAGTGGAGATAGTTTGTCATGAAAAATACATTCGTATTTCCTTATCTTCGGGTGAGACTTTAAGAGTTTTTGGGGAAACTTCTAGTAAAGGTCTTAAGCTGATGTCATGCACTAAAGCACACAAGTACCTTAGGAAGAAATGTATAGCATTCTTAGCACACATTGTGGAGAAAAAGGAGAAAGGAAAGAGCATTGAAGATGTTCCTGTAATCAGAGATTTTTCTGAAATATTTCCAGAAGACTTGCCGGGTCTTCCACCAGAACGTCAAGTAGGGTTTCGAATTGACTTAGTACCTGGTGCGAATCCAGTCGCCAAAGCTCCTTACATACTTGCGCCTTCGGAGTTACAAAAACTGGCGAGCCAACTGCAAGAACTGACTGATAAAGGATTTATTCGCCCGAGCCATTCGCCATGGGGTGCACCGGTCCTGTTTGTTAAGAAGAAGGATGGGTCATTCCGAATGTACATCGACTGCCGCCAACTAAACAAACTCACAATTAAGAATCGATATCCACTGTCGCGCATTGATGATCTCTTCGATCAGCTTCAAGGCTCGGCATGGTTTTCAAAGATCGATCTTAGGTCTGGGTATCATCAACTTCGTGTACATGATGATGATATTCCCAAAACGGCCTTCAGAACAAGATATGGCCATTATGAATTTCTGGTAATGCCTTTCGGACTTACCAATGCACCAGCGGTTTTCATGGATCTCATGAACCGTGTTTGCAGGCCATACTTGGATAAATTTTTGATTGTATTCATTGATGACATTCTGATCTACTCAAAGATCAAAGAAGAACACGAGCAATACCTTAAGTTGGTTTTGGAGATCCTAAGAGAGGAGCGACTGTATGCCGAATTCTCTAAATGTGAATTTTGGCTTAAGGAAGTTCAATTCTTGGGGCACATAGTCAATGAAAAGGGTGTTCACGTGGATCCTTCAAAGATTGATGCGGTGAAGAATTGGAGTACACCGACAACACCAACGGAGATTCGATCGTTCCTTGGACTTGCCATTTACTATCGGCGGTTTATTTCGAACTTCTCCAGGATTGCGGTCCCTCTCACGTCGTTAACTCAGAAGAATATACCTTATGGGTGGGGACCGAAGCAAGAAGAGGCATTCCAGACTTTGAAGCAGAAACTCTGTGATGCTCCTGTCTTAACACTGCCTGATGGAAATGATGATTTTGTAGTTTACTGCGATGCATCTAACCTAGGTCTCGGTTGTGTTCTCGTGTAGCGGGGAAAGGTTGTGGCCTATGCATCAAGACAACTGAAAATTCACGAGAAGAACTACACCACACACGACTTGGAACTTGGTGCAGTCATGTTTGCTTTGAAGATATTGAAACATTATCTTTATGGCACGAAGTGTGTAGTCTTTATTGATCATAAAAGTTTGCAGCACATTCTCAATCAGAAAGAGCTTAATATGAGACAACGGAGATGGGTCGAACTGTTGAATGACTATGACTGTGAAATTCGCTTCCATCCTGGTAAAGCGAATGTAGTAGTAGATGCGCTTAGTCGCAAGAGTCAAGTTTAGATTCATAGTGTCCGAGTACACACTAATCTCCGTAATGATGTTCTCACAGCCTAGCAACACTCATTGGCTCAGGATAACTTGAAAAATGAGATGTCTTGCGGGGCTGAGATATTACTGGAAACTAAGGATGATGGTTTGATGTATTACTTGAATCGGTTGTGGATACCGAACCGGGGTGATCTTAGAATGATGATTTTGGATGAAGCTTATAAGTCTCGTTACTCAGTCTATCTGGGTGCCGATAAGATGTATCAAGACCTTAGAGTCTTGTACTGGTGGCCTGGAATGAAGAAGGACATTGCTGAATATGTATCCAAGTGCCTTAACTGTGCTAAAGTCAAGGCAGAACACCAGCGACCTTCGAGATTGTTATTACAACCAGAAATACCAATATGGAAGTGGGAGAATATCTCTATGGATTTCATTACTAAACTCCCACTAACCGCAAACGGTAAGGATAGTATTTGGGTGATAGTTGATAGATTAACCAAGTCGGCTCATTTCTTACAGATACGAGAGACGTACCCTGTGCGGAAGTTAGCTCGTATCTACGTTGATGAGATTTTTACCCGACATGGTACTCCCCTTAGCATAATATCGGATCATGATGCTCGTTTCACGGCAAGATTTTGGGAATCACTTCATGAAGCTTTTGGAACAAGATTGGATCTTAGCACCGCTTATCATCCTCAAACGGATGGCCAAACGGAGCGGACGATTCAAACATTGGAAGACATGTTGAGAGCTTGTGTCATCAATTTCGGTGGCAATGGAATAGCCATTTACCATTATTCGAGTTCTCGTATAACAACAGTTATCATGCGAGCATTGGTATGGCGCCGTTTGAAGCTCTTTATGGCAGAAAATGCCGGTCACCTATTTGTTGGACCGAAGTCGGCGAATCGCAGATCACTGGTCCCGAGATTATTCAAGAAACGACTGACAAGATTCGTCAGATCCGTGACAATCTGTTAGCTGCACGCAGTCGACTGAAAAGCTACGCGGACAAACGAAGGAAACCATTAGAGTTTGAAGTTGACGATATGGTATTACTTAAAGTATCGCCCTGGAAAGGAGTGGTACGATTTGGGAAGAAGGTTAAGCTTGCTCCACGATAAGTTGGCCCTTTAAGATCCTTGAACGGATCGGGAAGGTTGCCTACAAGTTGGAACTTCCTACTGAATTGAGTAACGTGCACCCGACGTTTCACGTGTCCAATTTAGAAAATGCTTAGCTGATCAGGATCTTCAGGTACCACTCGATGACATTCGCGTCGATGATACCATGTGTCACACCCCGCTAAAGCGGAATCACGAGGGCGAGACGAAATCGGATTACAAATACATTGTTTATAAAGAAACTTACTAAATTGCATTCATAATCCAAATAACATACATAAGAGATTTACAAAGATTCAAATAACATATCGATAATAGTTTTACAAAATGATATGATTCAAAATGATACAACAATATAAGATTTCTCCATATAGTCTAATTTAAATTAAACAATATCTTCAAAATCTTCTTGTTGTAATATAATCCATGTAGCTAATTTCCTGAAATACATGCTCAAGTATCAACTAAAAATAGTTGGTGAGTCCATAGGTTTATGACTCGATAAAGCATGATTACAAAAAAAAAGTTTATAGTAACATACATCCCATAATGTTTAACAATAAAGCATGCATTTTATGATTATGAGTTTAAACGATGTCAAACGTATACTTCACTCAAAATATTATTAATGTACATCATGAATATTAAAGAAGTTTAAACGATAGTAACACGTATACTCAAGTAATCACTAAAATGCCTATTTCATTTAAACACGTATGGATGTAAAGTTTTAGTATCTAGCATGTATTCCACCCCAAAATATTAAATAAAAAGAGGGGCTATGAAACTCACTAGTAGTAGGATGATGGTAGATGGATAATAATAAGAATAAGATCTTGATTGTCGTCACGAACCTCAAACCCCTATAAGGAAAGTATACATTAGTTGAGTTTTACGATGGATTTAATATTTAGTATTTATATAAGAGGTGCGTTAACCCGATTTTTAATATATTGGGGTTTTTGCATAGTAATGACTTTCATTAAGTCATATAAGAAATGATAATACGTTACTCGAATTTGTCATCTTCCAACTTAGTAATGATACTAAGTCATAACACAATTCGCTTTTTAACTTAGCATTTTAATCGACTCTTTATTTCGAGTCGTACCAAGTTACGAATGAAACCACGGATGGTTTAATAGTAATAACACCACGGATGGTTTAATAATAATGAAGTTTGTAATGCGTATAATCAAGTTTTTTTTAATAGTATTAGATATTTTAGGGTATTATTTTGAAGTAATATTAGTGAATGAGGGTTTTAAAGTAAATTTCAAAATATATTAATATCATTCAATTATTATAATTGAATATAAACAAGTGCATGGTTTTGATTATTTATAGTTTCTACAAATATATGTATAAGTAGGCAAATGTTGAAAGTATGTTTTGTATAGTTGTTGATCTTTGATTAAAGACCCATAATTATACAAAACCTTTGTGTTATCAACATTTAAAATAATAAGGCAAATATTGAAGGTATGCTTGGATGTTTGGTAAAGAACAAACATACAACCCTTTTTGTTATCAATATTGCAAGAATCCATGACTTGAAGGTATGTTTATGTATGGGTTGATCATAGGTTACTTGTTATAAGACAAGTTACTAGGAAACCTTACAACACACAAACCTTTGTGTTATCAAGCATGGTAACAAATTAGAATTTGGAGGATTAGAAGAAGAAGAGGAAGAACATAAGTAATATAAGAGCATTTAGTTTAAGTGTTTATTACCTTGGAGATCTTAGAAAGATCCCAAGAGAGGTGGTTTAGGGAGATAGAATTAGAAATCCAAAGAAGAATGGATTTGGTGCAAAGGATTTAGGAAGGATGGAATGGGGTATTTATAGTTGAGGAAGGGAGAGGGGTGTGTGTGACAAAGTGTTGGAGGGGGGACAAAGATGTTGGAGTGTAGGTTAGTAGGTTATAAAGTTAAATGATTATGTTTAATTAAGATTTTTGATTTAATTTTTAATTAGGGAAAGAGTTCTTTTAATTTTTATAAATAAAAATGAGTAATAATATTTATAAAATAAATATTTGGGCATAAAATAGGAGTTTATAAAGTTTAGTACTAAAATATTTCTAAAATTTATAAAATTTCTTGAAAATGTTTATTGATTCATATTTATTTAAAAGAACTTATTAAATATTTATTTTACATTATGAATAACTTTGAACTTGTTTGATAAATTTTATAATTATTTAAACATTGATTTAAATATTAAAATAGTTATGAATTTATATTTATACTCAACATTTTTATAAAATTTATTCTAATATTTGGGATATTTATAGGTAGTTTATAATATAATTTGCGTTATTAAATATTTCCAAATTCTCATAGTTATTTTGTTAATCCTTGATTATTTTCATACGCATTACGATATCTGAAAACCCATGACTGATCACGTTTTTTTTTAGTTGTTTAAATACCATCGACTCAACATACGTATTAACTTGGTTTTTGTCCGTTAATGACTAAATAGTTAAGATCTTAATATGGATTTTTACCTGGATTTTTCACGGATGTTACAGTCTCCCCCGGTTAAAAGAATTTCGTCCCGAAATTCAGTCTTTATTTACCAAGGTAGGGTCGTTCGTGAATAACTGGGGATACTTTTTCTTCATATGATCCTCTCTTTCCCAGGTGAATTCAGGTCCTCGCTTAGTGTTCCATCTAACTTTAACAATCGGAATGCGGCTTCGCTTTAACGTCTTCATTTCTCGGTCCATAACCTCAATCGGTTCTTCGATGAAGTGGAGTTTGTCGTCGAGTCGGACTCATCCAATGGAATTATCAATGTTTCGTCTGATAAACATTTCTTCAGATTCGATACATGGAACGTATCATGAACTCCACTAAGTTCGTGAGGTAGTTGGAGCTTGTAGGCTACGGGACCAATTCTATCGAGAATTTCAAAAGGTCCAACGTACCTTGGAGCTAGCTTGCCCTTCTTCCCGAACCGCACCACGCCCTTCCATGGTGATACCTTTAGCATTACCTTATCGCCAATTGCAAATTCCAATGGTTTTCTTCGGTTATCGGCGTAGCTTTTCTGACGATCCCTGGCGGCTTTGATTCGGTCTTTGATTCGTGCAATTTTATCCGTCGTTTCTCGAATGATCTCGGGGCCAGTTATTTGACTTTCCCCGATTTCTGCCCAACATACTGGAGATCGACATTTTCGTCCGTATAAGGCTTCAAATGGTGCACACTTGATGCTTGTGTGGTAACTGTTGTTATAAGAGAATTCAATTAGTGGGAGATGGTTATCCCAACTTCCACCAAAATCTACCACACAACACCTAAGCATATCTTCCAAGGTTTGGATTGTTCTTTCGGTCTGCCCATCGGTTTGTGGATGATACGCGGTGCTAAGGTCAAGACGAGTTTCGAGTGCCTTTTGCATGGATTGCCAGAATCGGGAGGTAAATCGGCTATCTCTGTCGGAGATGATTGACATGGGCACCCCGTGTCTAGTGATGATTTCGGTGATGTATAGTTTAGGAAGCTTCTCCATCTTAAAATCCTCTCTAATGGGTAAGAAATGAGCAGATTTTGTCAATCGATCAACGATGACCCATATCGAATCATAACCACTAGAGGTACGTGGTAGTTTGGTGATGAAATCCATGGAAATTTGCTCCCATTTCCATTGTGGAATCTCGGGTTGTTGTAGCATACCCGATGGTTTTTGATGTTCGGCCTTGACCTTGGAACAGGTTAGGCACTTCCCGACATACAGAGCGATGTCTTTCTTCATTCCGGGCCACCAGTAGTATTCTTTGAGATCCTTATACATTTTGTCGGCACCTGGGTGAACGGAATATTTGGATTTGTGGGCTTCATGGAAAATGAGCTCTCGGATGTTGTTCCGCTCGGGAACCCACATTCTTTCTTGAAAATATAACACATCATCTTCCTTTGGTTCAAGTTTCTTTTCCGCCCCGCACAGTAGTTCTACTTTGAGTTCCTTTGTCTTTAGAGCTTCTTTTTGTGCTTCAAGAATTTGGGGTTTGAGAGAGGTTTGTATAGTCATACCCAAGGCGCGTACACGAACGGGTTTGACTCTCTCCTTCCTACTTAGTGCATCAGCCACCACATTTGCTTTACCGGGATGGTAGCGTATGTCACAATCGTAGTCGTTGAGTAACTCAACCCATCTTCTTTGGCGCGTATTCAGCATTTTCTGATCAAGGATATGTTGGAGGCTTTTGTGATCGGTGTAAATAAGACACTTGGTACCGTAGAGGTAGTGTCTCCAGATCTTCAAGGCAAAGATAACGGCTCCCAACTCTAAGTCATGAGTGGTGTAGTTTTTTTCATGCACTTTGAGTTGTCGGGATGCATAGGCAATAACTTTGTCTTTTTGCATCAACACGCAACCGAGACCTTGGTGCGATGCATCTCAGTATACGACAAAGTTATCGATGCCGTCGGGGAGTGAGAGGATCGGGGCATGGCACAACTTGTGTTTCAGCAATTGGAAGGCTTCTTCCTGCTCTTTTCCCCAATTGTACTTTTGTTCCTTTTGGGTGAGAATGGTTAAAGGTTTGGCTATTTTGGAAAAGTTTTCGATGAATCTAAGATAGTATCCAGCCAACCCTAAGAATTGTCGTATTTCTGTCGGGGTTGCTGGTGCTTCCCATTTCTTCACTGCCTCAATCTTGCTTGGGTCTACTTGAATACCCTTATCATTAACCACATGACCAAGGAAATGAACCTCCTTTAACCAGAACTCGCATTTGGAAAACTTGGCATATAGTTTCTCCTTTGCCAAGAGTTGGAGTACTAGCTTTAGGTGTTGCTTATGATCCTCTTCGTTTTGTGAGTATATAAGGATATCGTCGATGAACACGATCACGAACTTATCCAGGTAAGGCTTGCATACACGGTTCATTAGGTCCATAAATACCGCAGGGGCATTGGTGAGTCCGAAAGGCATTACTAAGAATTCGTAGTGCCCGTATCTTGTTCTGAATGCGGTTTTTGGGATGTCGTCTTCGTGGATTCTTAGTTGATGATAACCTGACCGAAGGTCTATCTTTGAGAAGTGCCTAGACCCTTGTAATTGGTCGAACAAGTCATCAATCCGAGGAAGGGGATAGCGATTTTTGATGGTTACTTTGTTGAGCTCCCTATAGTCGATGCACATTCAAAAAGATCCATCCTTCTTTTTGACAAATAGAATGGGTGCTCCCCATGGTGAGAAACTCGGTCGGATGAATCCTTGATCCAAGAGTTCTTGTAATTGGCTTGATAACTCTTGCATCTCGGATGGTGCGAGACGGTAGGGTGTCTTTGCTATCGATGCCGCTCCTGGAATCAGGTCGATACGAAATTCCACTTGTCGAACGGGTGGTAATCCAGGTAGCTCATCGGGGAATACTTCGGGAAAGTCGCGGACTATTGGTATGTCTCCGATCTTCTTCTCTTCTTGGTCTTTGACTTTGATATGGGCAAGGAAGGCTTGACATTCCTTCTTCAGATACTTACGTGCCTTCATAGCAGAAATGAGGTGTAGTTTCCTACTTGCTATTTCTCCTTGAATTTCTAGTGCTCCGCCGTTTGGTAATGGAACCCGAACAATTTTGAGGTGACATTGGATTTCAGCTTGATGTTTGGACAACCAGTCCATTCCGATGACTACATCGAAGCTTCCAAGTTGGATGAGAATGAGGTCTAGATAGAATGAGTGGCCGTCATAACTAAGGACACATCCCTTGAGGATTTTTCGTGCAGTTAATAGTTTTCCATTGGCTAATTCTATGGTGTAGATTTCAGTTAAAGGGGTAGATTTTTGGTTTACTACATGCTCAAACTTAGTTGATATGAAACTTTTATCAGCACCCGTGTCAAATAGAATAGATGCAAAGTGATTGTTTACAAGAAACATACCAGTAACGACGTTGTTGTCTTCACGGGCTTCTTGAGCTCCCATGATGAAAGCTCTTCCCCGAGGTGGGTTGTTGACAGTTCCAGATCCTTGGGGTCTTTTGGGACAGACATTGAGCATGTGGTCGGGGCTTCCACATCCATAGCAAGCACGTGGAGTGGGGTTGCTTCGACAGTTATTGGCTTGGTGCCCCGGTTTCCCACACTTGGAGCAGACAAGGCATGCTCCAAAATGGAAGTAGTTGCATTTGGCACACTTAGGTGCATGTTGATTCCTCTTGTCTTGGTTAACTGCCCCATAGTTACGGGCAGTTGTGGGTTTCTTGTTGTTGTTGTTGTGTCTTTTGGAGTGGTTGGACTGGTTGGATTGGTTGGTGTGGTTGGAGGATGTGGGGTTATCAATCTTCCTCTTTTCTCCCGAGTTTTTGTTCTCGAAAGCATTGTTTCTAACCAGATGATCCCTAAGTTGACCAGCCAAGAGGATGGCACCTTTGAGCGTGGTTGGTTTAGAAGCGGTGACCATGCTTCCAATTTGGGGTGCAAGTCCCCAGATGTAACGCTCGATTTTTCGATCTTCCGAGTTCACCATGTGTGGTAGTAAGCTCGAGAGTTCGTGAAAGCGGTCGTTATAGGCCATCAGTTCAGCACCCTTCATGGTAAGGTGCCAGAATTCATTCTCCAGTTTTTGCAATTCGTTGATGGGGCAGTATTCTTCTAGTAATAGGGCCTTGAATTCTTCCCAGCCCATTGATTCTGCCTCTTCAACACCCCGAGCCTGTATTTGGTTGTTCCACCAGTTCAAGGCCTTCCCTTGGAAGGAGTTTGCAGCATAACGAACCTTGTGCGTTTCAAGGCATTCAGAAATTCGGAAAACTGCTTGGATCTTATCTATCCATTTTAGCAGCCCTATGGCTCCGTCGTTGCCATAGTAATCCTTCGGTTTATAGGACATGAAATGTTTGTATGTACAGCCCTTTCTTGCATTACTGGTTTTGGGGTCGGTGGTATTGCTATTATTGGTGTTGTGGTTGTTATTGTTGTTTCCTGAGTTCGAGTTTGCTCGAGAAAGTATGCCGGGTATGGCTGCGGCTATTCGAGCTTCCACTAGTTTTTCGATGTCGTTAGGTGTCATTGGAATAGTAGTATCTGTATTGTCAACTGGTCCCTTATCCTTTGGTTTTCGCCCTCTTTTTGTTGGAGCCATTAGCTATGAAGTTAAAAGGAAATGGTTTAGTATTTCATTTAATGTAGTAATTTATTCAATATACACTTGATTTGAGTTTTCGTGTGTGCAAAAGTATGGACCCTACTTTTATCAAACGGGTTTATCCCGTTGGACATAACCAATGTTTTGAAACCTTGAGGTTAGGAACCCGTGTTATTTGTTAACTTAAAATAGAATTTGCCAAAACTCTCATGCATTTCAAATGGCGATTACGTGTGCACTCGTAATGGTAGTTTGACTTGCATGATTATTTTGGTTCTTGCTATTTTAGGTTGACATACGAATACGAGTATGAAAATAATCATCTTGGAAATTATATAAATCAATGAAGTTGGCTTCAAAGTGAAGCGGAATGGCAATCCAAAGGGATTGCCGTTGACTTATTAGAGCCGTATAGTTCGTACAACGTTTGGTATAACATGCTTTGGCCTATAGGTGAGAATACTCTCATCGGAAATCCCCAGGAAAGCTAGACTGGTCCCGCAGTATGTTGGGGATTTATGCGAATCGCTTTCCTAGACAGGGGTCCTAACTACCGGCATTCGCCCTTCCAGTTAATACATGTCCGTTTATACAAACTTAGCTCTAACGAGAACAGAATAAAAATTTTTGAGTGTGAGAGTGTCAAACATATTTTTGTCATACATACATACTATGTGTTTTAAATTTTTATATAATAGGAAAAGTAAAGGTCGTAGGATTTAACTAAGGTTTTTATAATCTAAGGCATTCTTAATGGAATACTTAAATTCTAAGGAAATCTTAATTCTATCAAACAAGCAAGTAAGCACGTATGGTGATAACAAGTAGTTCAAGTAAGGTAGCACATAAAGTCCATGTAAGTCCTAGGATGAGCTATAAGTTATAGTCTAGGTTTCATGCAACCTAATTCTCTATAACCAATGGCTCTGATACCAATCTGTCACACCCCCGCTAAAGCGGAATCACGAGGGCGAGACGAAATCGGATTACAAATACATTGTTTATAAAGAAACTTACTAAATTGCATTCATAATCCAAATAACATACATAAGAGATTTACAAAGATTCAAATAACATATCGATAATAGTTTGACAAAATGATATGATTCAAAATGATACAACAATATAAGATTTCTCCATATAGTCTAATTTAAATTAAACAATATCTTCAAAATCTTCTTTTTGTAATATAATCCATGTAGCTAATTTCCTGAAATACATGCTCAAGTATCAACTAAAAATAGTTGGTGAGTCCATAGGTTTATGACTCGATAAAGCATGATTACAAAAAAGAAGTTTATAGTAACATACATCCCATAATGTTTAACAATAAAGCATGCATTTTATGATTATGAGTTTAAACGATGTCAAACGTATACTTCACTCAAAATATTATTAATGTACATCATGAATATTAAAGAAGTTTAAACGATAGTAACACGTATACTCAAGTAATCACTAAAATGCCTATTTCATTTAAACACGTATGGATGTAAAGTTTTAGTATCTAGCATGTATTCCACCCCAAAATATTAAATAAAAAGAGGGGCTATGAAACTCACTAGTAGTAGGATGATGGTAGATGGATAATAATAAGAATAAGATCTTGATTATCGTCACGAACTTCAAACCCCTATAAGGAAAGTATACATTAGTTGAGTTTTACGATGGATTTAATATTTAGTATTTATATAAAAGGTGCGTTAACCCGATTTTTAATATATTGGGGTTTTTGCATAGTAATGACTTTCATTAAGTCATATAAGAAATGATATACGTTACTCGAATTTGTCATCTTCCAACTTAGTAATGATACTAAGTCATAACACAATTCGCTTTTTAACTTAGCATTTTAATCGACTCTTTATTTCGAGTCGTACCAAGTTACGAATGAAACCACGGATGGTTTAATAGTAATAACACCACGGATGGTTTAATAATAATGAAGTTTGTAATGCGTATAATCAAGTTTTTTTTAATAGTATTAGATATTTTAGGGTATTATTTTGAAGTAATATTAGTGAATGAGGGTTTTAAAGTAAATTTCAAAATATATTAATATCATTCAATTATTATAATTGAATATAAACAAGTGCATGGTTTTGATTATTTATAGTTTCTACAAATATATGTATAAGTAGGCAAATGTTGAAAGTATGTTTTGTATAGTTGTTGATCTTTGATTAAAGACCCATAATTATACAAAACCTTTGTGTTATCAACATTTAAAATAATAAGGCAAATATTGAAGGTATGCTTGGATGTTTGGTAAAGAACAAACATACAACCCTTTTTGTTATCAATATTGCAAGAATCCATGACTTGAAGGTATGTTTATGTATGGGTTGATCATAGGTAACTTGTTATAAGACAAGTTACTAGGAAACCTTACAACACACAAACCTTTGTGTTATCAAGCATGGTAACAACTTAGAATTTGGAGGATTAGAAGAAGAAGAGGAAGAACATAAGTAATATAAGAGCATTTAGTTTAAGTGTTTATTACCTTGGAGATCTTAGAAAGATCCCAAGAGAGGTGGTTTAGGGAGATAGAATTAGAAATCCAAAGAAGAATGGATTTGGTGCAAAGGATTTAGGAAGGATGGAATGGGGTATTTATAGTTGAGGAAGGGAGAGGGGTGTGTGTGACAAAGTGTTGGAGGGTGGACAAAGATGTTGGAGTGTAGGTTAGTAGGTTATAAAGTTCAATGATTATGTTTAATTAAGATTTTTGATTTAATTTTTAATTAGGGAAAGAGTTCTTTTAATTTTTATAAATAAAAATGAGTAATAATATTTATAAAATAAATATTTGGGCATAAAATAGGAGTTTATAAAGTTTAGTACTAAAATATTTCTAAAATTTATAAAATTTCTTGAAAATGTTTATTGATTCATATTTATTTAAAAGAACTTATTAAATATTTATTTTACATTATGAATAACTTTGAACTTGTTTGATAAATTTTATAATTATTTAAACATTGATTTAAATATTAAAATAGTTATGAATTTATATTTATACTCAACATTTTTATAAAATTTATTCTAATATTTGGGATATTTATAGGTAGTTTATAATATAATTTGCGTTATTAAATATTTCCAAATTCTCATAGTTATTCCGTTAATCCTTGATTATTTTCATACGCATTACGATATCTGAAAACCCATGACTGATCACGTTTTTTTTTAGTTGTTTAAATACCATCGACTCAACATACGTATTAACTTGGTTTTTGTACGTTAATGACTAAATAGTTAAGATCTTAATATGGATTTTTACCTGGATTTTTCACGGATGTTACACCATGCATTTTGTTGAAAAACCAGTCGAAATAATGGACCGTGAAGTTCAGAAACTCAAACGCAGTAGAATTCCAATTGTTAAAGTACGATAGGAGTGGAAGCGTGGTCCAGAATTCACCTGGGAGCGGGAAGATCAGATGAAGATTAAGTATCCACATTTATTCACTATAGTCACTCCAAGATGAATTTCGGGACAAAATTCCCGTAATTAGGGGAGACTGTAACATCACTGTACTTCAGGATGTCCGTACATATGTACGACTTTACTGTTACAACCTGATGTGTTATTTATTAATGATGATTACTATGTATTATTGACTGTCAATATTAACATTGGTATACATAGTGAGAACATATTATTATTAATATGCATAAACCATGGGAAGTTTAGTTGAAACCCAACTAAACCGAACCAGAGAGTTTATCGTCGTTGAATGCACAGATTATGGTTTATGGTTTTGAATGGAAAAGAAGTTGGAGTGTGTTATGGTTTGGTTAATAAACATAGTCAAGGACACATGGTCATGGTTTATCGAAATAGCGGAGGGACGGAGGCTGGAGCAGTTCCGACTGACCCCTACATATGCCCTATACATATGCATATTTCGGTCTATCACGGATGTGTCAATGATATGGTTTAGTGGGAATTGGATTTGGGATTTATAATATTAAAGATAATAAGATAATGGAAACGATACTTGAAATGATCACGCGTTGGTGAGGTTACGGATATAAAATAAACGGGTATATTAATTCGGAAATATTAAACTTTATAATGTATTCGCGTGGGTGACGATTCACATGAATATAATTATTAGGAATAGTATTCTGAAACAATATTCCATAAATCATAAATCGAATCGAAATATGATACGAGCGTCGGATTCGGAAAGATGACGATCTTTACGAATACGTACGCGAATAACACGTTTCGACGAGATAACGGAATAATATTTAACGGTATTAAATTAATAAATGAGAACTTATAATATTTATTAGGAATTACAACCTAAAACCAAAAATGAACGAATTAACTCATTTTAATAAATAATTTAACGGAAGTGATCGAAAGAATTTTATTTAAACAATTTGATTTAAAAATCATTTGTATTACAACGAAACATATTTTTTAAAAATTATATGTTTTAAATATGTTTTTCGTAATGAACCGAGCAATTTAGTAATTTCACGCGATAAAAACGAGAGCGACCACGCGGTGGACGATACGCGACATAAGAAGGAATACACCCTCCTTCTTTCTCATTTTCCCACCTCTCCTTCTCTCTCTAACACCCAAATTCGTCCATACCCTCTCTCTATACCTTCTCTCTACCAAAACTTTCTCAAATCTTCATCAATTCAAGAGATTTCAGTGTTAGATCGTTCATACAACTGAGTAGATCAAGAACCCACGGAGATTTCAAGCGTTTGATCGTGTCTTGGAGGTATGTAGAGTATATTACTTCGGTTTCTCACTCTAAGATGATAGTGTATATGTGTTTGCTTGTAAATCGAATAAACTATGTACCAAACCCTAAAACGATCTTGAATAAACATGAGGGAACTATGAGAGAACCTACAACACAAAGAAACGCGGAGGGGGTGAAGATGAACAACAGGTTCGGTGAGGATGAATCTGTGTTCATTGAAGAGGAGCCACGAACCTGTACTGATGGCTAGCCGAACCTTTTGTCACCAAACCTTCAGGTAGCCGAACCCAAAGGTAAGCCCCGAACCTGTGCTGCGGACCCCTCTCGAGCGAACCTGCTCATGCACAGCCGAACCTACGGATGAAGAACCCACCGAACCCTTGCCGAACCTTGGGAAGGAGGGGGCTGAAATCAGCAAACCATGCATGGCGAATCTTGCTCCAACCAATTCAAACGCACGAACCTGTTAGCCGAATGTAATAAGCCACGAACCTGAATGCTTTGCCTTGGCCGAACCATAGCACTCGGCTAAACCAGCCGAACCTTAGTGGCCAAACCTATTAACCGGTGAACCTCCTTTGTTTTACAGCGAACCTACACTCGGTTAAAAGAAATTGCAACTAGGCCTGGCCATAGACAATGAACTTTGATTCACCATCCTGTATTTTGGCCTAACCCAAATGAAACGAAATCAAGGTGGGCTGCCAAGCCAAACCTTGAACCGAAGTTCCCCTTGGTCGAGCCATGGCCGAACCGTACCTTCTTAGATTTAGTAGAACCTTAGAGTGTCGCGAATCTTGGCTGTGGACTAAGTGGGAGCCGAACCTAGGGGAGAATCTGGCATAGGATCGCTGGTTCTAGGGGCTCCCGAATCTAAATCTTTTGTGGACCAAGGGAGGGGCTACATAAACTCGCATAAATTATGATAAACAAAGTATAGTGACGCTTCCACATACATGCATGAATATTAAATAGTGACCACCTTTTTATTAACAAAATAAGCCTTGTATCATAAGATTTTAGATAATGTGAAATTTTTATAAGTAACGGACTTAGATATAATCTCTTAGTGCTTGAATTGGATTTTAAGAATCAACTTAAGGTGGTCAAATAAGTTAAGCATGCATGTGGGTATATGCAAAAAAAGGTGTACCCGAGTGTATAAGATTATTATCCTTGCAACTCATAAACCTTAGCTACATTAGTTTAAAACCATCATAGGATAGATTACTAAAACTAACAAGTTTAAATTATAAACTCATGATGGTTAATTATAAAGTATTAATTAAATCATTTTGACTTAGATGCAACAAACTAAGTTAATGACACAATTAATAAGTATAAGAAAACAAGTATGAATAATCAATCGGAACGAAACGCATACGGTTATGAATCCGAACACATATTAAATACAGGTTGATTGAGTGCTTCTAATTTTGTATACGTGAGCGTGCATTGTTCAAACACACAGAATCTAAGGACTCAGGTGAGTTCTCATAACCTCCATTTTAAACTGTTTTGTTTTAAACTCGGAGGTGGAACATGTATACCAATTTTAAATATTATTTTGATAACACATGGGAGATACCTGTTTATCAATATGATATTCGCATTATGGGATTATCACTGTTTATGGATTATCACTGATTATCATATATCCGTGTGACATTGTTATTGACTTCAATCAGTAGCAATGATTACATGTATTGCCACTTGGATTATCACAACTCCATGAATCGTTACTGTTGACCTCCGTCATCCGCAACGATTGCATGTATAGTCACGTGGGTTGCTACCACTCCATGGATCATGTCTTTAACTATTGTTAATCACTTTGGTTCCATGTATTGTCACATATACTATTTGAGAAAATTGATGATTGAGATTGGTTGAATGTTTAGGTGAATGATTATCTATGATTATTTGATATATGCGATTGTGTATTGTGATTATGTGTTGGATTATCACGCAGGTACTCATGTGGATTTTCTCAAGAAACTTTAAACTTTTATAATCATTTTGAAAAACACTTTTAAATATAAAACTTATGATTACTTACCAACTACTTCGTAGTTGACACTTGATTTTCTACATGTTTCAGGAAATGAAGACAAGTAGGTTGAGGAGGATGATCTCTCATATTTGGGACAATCATCACTTAGGGTCTCGGACTTAGCTAAAATTAACTGGATTACTGAAGATTAGTATTTAGTTAATTTAGCTAATCTTTTGTGTAATTGATTGTAATTAAATCATGATGAACATGATTTTAGTGTAAACAATTATTTGATTTGATTGTTATGTGATGAATTGACTAGATGCCCACGAGCTTATGAACAATCTACACATCCCTCGTGGCATCCCGACGTTTCCGCCATCAGTCGGGGTGTTACACTTGAAGCTTAAACTAGATGCTTGATGCTTCAGCTATAAACTCTATGCTCAAACTATATGCTAATGCTTGAAACTAAATGCTCAAAGCTATGATTGTGTGCGAAATGCTAAGCTTGTATCTATTCATGGGCTACGTAATTGCTAAACGTTGCTAGAGCAAAGCTTGTACCCTTGCATTGAGATACGTGGAAGCTAAACTGTGAGGATGCTAAGCTTTTATCTATATATGAGATATGTAAATGCCAAACATTGCTTGGGCAAGGCTTGTGTCTATATATAAGATATGTAAATGCTAAACTATTTGTGTGTGCACGGCTTGTGACTATATATGAGATATGTAATTGCCAAACATTGCTAGAGCAAGGCTTGTATTTGCATATATGAGACACGTAATTGCTAGACTATTCGGAAGCTAAGCTTAAACCAATTCATGAGATACGTAATGGCTAAACACTGCTAGAGCAGAGCTTGTATCTAGCCGTCGGCTACGTAAATGCTAAACATTGCTAGAGCAAAGCTTGTACCCACACATGAGATTGGTGAAAGCTAAACTATGATGTGTGAAAACAATGATGCTTGTACAACTTACTCTAAAGCTAACTTACATGAATGCTATAAACTTGTAATCTTTTAAGCAGTACACTAAAGCTATGACTGAGACTGGATTGAATGGTAGGTAAAATGCTTAATTATCATTAACAACAGTGTCATATACGGATTAGTATGTGGTAGGATGGCGTCTGGGCGAGTTGTAGGCTCGACCCTTTCCTATGCCCTATATATAAGCATACCAATTTGGATATTACATGTGATTGTTAATGAGGTAAAGGTTTTACCAAATGAGGTTTGCAAAAGCTATTTTTTTCAACTATAAAACTATATGAACTCACCAACCATTGTGTTGACTTTGTTTTTCTTACATGCTTTCTCAGGTGATGTACAGGTTTACGCTAAGGCACAGAATTGCATGCTAGGATGCTCAGATAGTGGACCTAGTAGACTTTTGGAAAGCACATCTTTTGTTATTAATACGAGTCACTTTTGATATCTTGTACAGATACAAGATAGTAACATTTGATTCTTTTGATAGGTTTACTTAGTTAAATTACTAAACATTGACATTTGAAATTTAACCTTGTAATCCTAGTAAATGTTAAATTGTGCTATGGTTATTCTTGACATTGATGCTATGTAAACAATCTGATCATCACGATTATCACTCACGATATCGGGCCCCAAGAACCTTCCGCCAGGCGGGGAAGTCGATCCGTCCCGCCGGCTCGGGGTGTGACAGATTGGTATCAGAGCTCAAGGTTATAGAGAATAATAGGTCATTTACTTGAACGGTTTGGTCTAGACTATAACTTAGGGACCCTCATGTAGAGAACTTAGGATCTATGTTTGCATTGTGTCTTCTGCATTCGATCGCTGCACTAACCAATATCTTTTAGTTATGATCAGAATGCCGCCCAGAAGACAACCGACCTCTCAAGTCTCTGCACCAAACTCATCTACTCCTACACCACCAGATTCACCACTGCACCTCCTCCTCCTCCACTAAACCCTCCTCCGAACCCGAATGCGGGTCCAGCTCTTGATCCTGCTACCATTGCTTTGGCAACACTGCTGAGCAGCCAACTGATGAGCCAACTTAAGGATGTCATCCCGGATATGATAAACAGAATCCAAGGCCACGGCAACAACTCTCGCCATACTACTGGAGAGGCTAGTGGAAACACTGGCAACACTTTTGACTGCTCCTACAAGTCATTTGTAGGATGCAAGCCTCCAAGTTTTACTGGTGTGGAGGGAGCTGTTGGACTGATCCAATGGCTGGAAAAGATGGAAACCACTCTGGACATTAGTGGCTGTCCAGAACACCACAAGGTCCGATATGTTGCTGGCTCTTTCAGCAAACGGGCCTTAACATGGTGGAACTCTCAAATCAGGGCAAGAGGCAGAGATGAAGCATTGGCAATGCCTTGGGCAAATTTCAAACTCCTTTTGAGGAACGAATTCTGTCCAAAACATGAACTGCAGAAGCTTGAAGTTAAACTCTCCATCCATGTGATGAAGGGAGCTGATCACATGACTTTCAACACCCGCTATCATGAACTGGTAGCTTTGGTGCCAGAAATGGTGCCAACTCTAGAGAAGCTGATTGATAGATATGTAGTTGGATTACCCTCCTGCATACAAAACATTGTGCTGGCTACAAACCCTGCTACTCTAGAGTCAGCCATCTCTCTCTCTCAGCTAAAATCAGCTCCTTAAGTGTCAAAGAAAGTGATGATGAATCAAATTGAGTATAAACAACTCATAGAACTTTAATCAATTACAGAATTGGAGTCCTAAGACTAAAAACAAGTGTGTTATGCACAGTTTACTGATTTTGAATTAACTCTGGCGAGTTCACGACCCCCTTTTTTTGTATTTTTTCTTTCGAAATTGAGGGATAGGAAAGTATAAATTGTCATTAGAAATCCTCATTTTGAATCATAATTTTTTGACTCAATATTAAACTATGGAAACAACGAAACATGAAACCTGATTGGATGAAGTGAAATTCTAAATGCGTTTGATAAATTTTTTGAAACATGAAACCTGATTCGGATCAGCTAAAGCTCTCAACGATACATTTTGTGAAACAAGTAAACTAAATTTTTGTAAAACAGTTGGTTGAAACACATGAAAGTGGGTTGAAACACCTGACTGAATTTGTCTTTATTTCACGGGTTAAACATTTTTCGCTAAGCCCCCTGTTTGTAACGTTAACCATGTGGGGAACATGATTATTGGGAATATATTCTATTTGGGATTGACAATCCACGTCCGTGGTTCATAACTAAAACCACGATTAGAGGTAGAGCAGGCGCTCAATAAGGCAAAACATACAATGTCTCGCGACAAGGACATTGGAAGGGCAAGTTTACATCGTGAGTTCAGTTAAAGGAGCCGAGGATTTATAATATACAACTGGTTAGAAAATCATGACATTGTTGGTTGGAACAATGTTTGCACTGGAACCAATGTTTTACACCCCGTTTGGGACATGAATACTATTTAACTCTTTTTATGAAAATACTTGATTTGATTGGATACATTGGTAAAATACATTTTGAAATTCTAAAACTTGTGAACTTAGCCTCAATATGTTGATTGTTTAAAATCATTTTTTCTCAAATACATAATGACACAGAGGTGGAGTTGGTAGCTCAAATTTTGGAAACATATAGTAGAGCCTAAGAGAGTTAGACTTAGCAGTTGTGATGCATAGTGTAGTAGATAAATGAAACTCAGTTATAATTGTTTTGACATTAGGTTTGTAACTAATATAGTTGTAACATGGTTGTGTAATGTATAAACATATGTGTCTTTTGCTGTAAGCAATGACTGTGAAACATTGAATGTCACACCTTAAGATTCCGCAACGACAGGGTGTGACAAATTGGTATCAAAGCCATTGGTTATAGCGAATTAGGATGCATGACTTGGACCTAATCTATAGGCAAATGATTCTTAACACAAAACATTTATGCTACATGTTGAAAAACATGCCGATAGGATGACCAAGGCGAAATACGCAAGTAAACTCACAAGGGAACCCGCTAAGCAATTCTTAAACCGAGCAACCTGCTATCTCGAAGGCGATGGACCAACTCATAAACCAACGAGTGGCTCGTGTTATGGCCACCTACAAAAGTCAAAAGCATATAGGAGAGGGAGGATCTGGTGTCGTTGGCCACGATACATGAGGCGGCAATGGAGCTGTAGGTGTTAGTGCTGCCATAGGAGGCAGCGGGGCTGCCATAGGAGGCAGCGGGGCTGCCGAAAGCATTGAATATGCACCAAAGAGGTGTTCTTACAAGGACTTATTCAATTGCAAACCTCTTAGCTTTAATTGATGGAGCCATCGCACTGATCTGATGGTACGAAAATATGGAAACGATATTCTGGGTCTGCAATTGCCCTGAGGAATGCCGAGTCAAGTATACCACTTGTACATTGAATGGAACTGCTCTGACATGGTGGATCAACCATATTCAAGGTTTAGGCATTGATGAAGCCTATCAGATTTCCTGAGTAACGCTTAAACAAATGATGATCGATGAATATTGCCCACGAAGTGAGATCTAGAAATTGGAAAAAGAATTCTATAACTTGAAGCTGCAACGGGGTGACATAGCAAGTTATACTACTGGATTTCATGAGCTGGCGCAACTTTGCCTAGTGATGATCACTCTTATGTACAAGAAAATATAGTAGTATTTAAAAGGGCTTCCTCCAAGCATTAAGGATATGGTAACCTTGTCTAAGCAAGATATTATTCAATGTTCAATTCGGTTGGCTCATCGCCTGATTGATCGGGAAGTTCGACGTAAAACCTTGGGGGCAAAGGTACCTAAGGAAGAGTATATCATTGGTAACAAACAGATATGGAATGGCAATCCCGAAAATCAACCACTAAAGAAACCGACTCAGGTTAAAGTCAACACATCTGTGACAAGTGATAAGAAACCTTATGTGGGGAAGCATCCAAAGTGTGAAAAATGTGGTTTCCATCATGAGGGTGAATGAAGGTCCTTTATATATAATAGTTTTGGAAGATGTGGACATCTAGCAAGGAATTCTCGAGCTCCTATACCTGCACCGATGACAGATAACATCATGGATAATAGGGGTTGTTTTGAATGCGGGGCAGTGGTTCATCTCAAGAGGAACTCCCTAACACTAGCAAATCAAGGTGGGAACAATGCTCGGGGCAGGGCCTTTGTTATTACAGCCGGAGATGCCAAACAAGACCTCATGATGGGTACGTTCCCTCTCAATAATCATTATGCTTGTATCGTTTTTCATACACAGGCAGATAAGAGTTTTATGTGAACAAAATTTAGCACATTAAATTGGAGCTAAACCAACTGCAATACATGATAGATACATAATAGAACTAGCCAATGGAAAACCGATTGAAACTAGTGAGATAATTCAAGGGTGCAAGTTACAATTAGGAGATTATTCTTTTTGCCAAAAATCTTTTATCGGTGAAATCGGGAAGTTTCGATGTGGTTGTCGGCATGGATTGGTTGTCCAAGAACCATGTCGAAATTGTTCGTTGTTAGAAGGAGTCCGCATTCCACTCCCAAGTGGGGTGGGTCTCTCAATTCATGGCAAAAAGAGCAGAACGACGTTACAAGTTATCTCATGTATGACAGCCTGCAAGTGCCTACGCAAGGGATGTTAAGTATTAGCACACGTTGAGGAAAGGAGGTCAAATAAGAATAGACTAGAAGACATAACGATTGTGCTAGAATATCCAGAGGTATTTCCTGAAGATGTACCAGGACTACCACCTAATAGCTCGATCACTGTACAGACTAGCCCCATCACGGATGCATGAGCTATCTTATCAACTACAAGAGTTACTGGCAAAGGTTTCATAAAATTAAACTTCTCATTGTGGGGAGAACTTGTCTTGTTTGTAAATAAGAAGAATGAAACTTTAGAATGTGCATTGACTACCGAGAGTGGAACAAGCTGACAGTCAAGAATTGGTATCCGCTACCAAGGATAGATGACTTGTTTGACCAGCTGCAAGGTTCAAGTTTCTATTCAAAGATCGATTTGCGTTCAAGATACCATCAGCTAAAAGTCAAGGACGAGGATGTTCCAATGACTACCTTTAGAACCCGGTATGGACATTATGAGTTTTTCGTTATGCCGTTTGGACTAACTAATGCTCCAAAGGTTTTCATGGACTTTATGAATATGGTCTATAAGCCGTACTTGGACAAGTTTTTCATTGTGTCCATCAATGATATACTCATTTATTTTAAGACCAACAAAAATCATGAGCAACACCTAAGGCTTATTTTGATGTTACTAAGGAATAAAAAGTTGTATGCCAAGTTTTCCAAACGTAACTTCTAGATTAGAAAAGTATAATTCCTTGGGCACGTAATTAATCATAAGGGTATACATGTTGATCCTTCCAAGATTGAGGCTATCCAGAATTGGAATGCACCCAAGACCCCGACTAAAGTATGCCAATCCTTAGGCTTAACATGATATTATAGAAGATTCATTGATGGTTTCTCCAAGATAACTCAGCATTGACTACATTGACTCAAAAGGATAAGAAATTTGAATGGGGAAACGAGCAGGAGGCATCATTTCAATTGTTGAATAAAAAACTATGCAGTGCACCAATTTTATCACTACTTGAAGGAACAGAGGATTACGTAGTGTACTGCGTTGCATCACATCAAGGATTGAGTTGTGTGCTTATGCAGAAAGACAAAGTCATTGCATACCCGTTTCGAAAGCTCAAAACACATGAGAAGAACTACACTACGCAAGATTTGTAACTACGAGCTGTAGTGTTCGCACTAAAAATCTGTAGACACTACCTTTATGGTACAAAGTGTACCGTTTACACTGACCATAAAAGTATCTAGCATATCTTCAATCAAAAAGACTTAAATATGAGACAACACCGTTAGGTTGAGTTAGTCAGTGATTATGATTGCGATATTCGTTATCATCCTAGCAAGGAAAATGTTTTCGCAGATGCTTTGAGAACGACATAGAAAACCAAGACATTATGAACGCGATCTTTGGGAATGACTATTCAAACAAGCCTTACTGCCCAAATCCGAAATGCCCAACATGAAGCACTTCAGAAAGAGAACTTGCAAAATGAAAGCCTACGAGGCTTGGATAAGCAATTTAAGAGCAAGACTCATGGAACTCGCTACTTTCCAAATAGAGTATGGGTTCAAAACTTCGAGAAATTAATGAGCTTAGTGATGGATGAAGCTCACAAGTCTCGATATCCTGTACACCCTGGTTCCAAATCTATCATGACCTCAAAGAACTGTATTGGTGGCCTAACATGAAGGTTGACATCGCTCTTTATGCTAGCAAATATCTGACCTTCTCTAAGGTTAAAGCCGAGTATCAAAAACCATCAGGCTTGTTGCAACAACCAGAGATTCTACAATGGAGGTGAGATCATATTACAATGGACTTTGTCATGAAACTACTGAGACTTCTAGTGGCTATGACACTATCTGGGTAATAGTCAATCGACTCACAAAGTTTGCACGTTTCTTGCCTATGAAGGAAACTGATTGTGACAACCGGCAAGTCCGTACGGTACGTGTACTTTCACTATTTACTATGTGTAAATATAATGTGTAAATAGTTGTATGACAAGAGGATTAAGAAAACAAACAACAGTTGTATGTGTTTAAGTGAAAATTTAAATACAGCAAATACAACAACTCATCAGAAACAACAGTGGGAAAACAAATGACAAAAACATATCGGTTGTGATCTGATATCCACAAATAACAGGAATCAGATGGCCGACAATTCAGTGAGAACACAATGAAAATTCAATGATAACAATTTGAAAACATGCAAGTTTAGTTGAGTTCGTCAGTGAGGTAATGCAATTTAAAAAACAATTCAGTTTTGTTAGGAATAGTTAACTGACAGTGTGTTTGAATGAGTGATGATTCACATAAACATATCTGTGAGTTTAATGTTCTGAATGATGACTAAAAAGTAGAAAACAAGAATCAGAAAGTGAAAAAGTCGTCGGATTCGTTCGGGTGACGATTCAAACGAATACGCGCGATGGCGGAACAATCTGGCGAAACGAAACAACAAAACGATGTAAAAATAATAAAATGAAAGAATTAAAAAGATTTACTAGGAAAAACCACTTTAAAAATGTAAAAATGAAACTCATTTTATTTAACTCGTAAAAAAACACGCGATTACGTTCCGGAAACGTAATGAAAATGAAAATAGAGCAACCAAAACGAACCCGAACACCCGCGGAGTATATAAGCCCTAAATGAGGCTTTCTTCCTCATTTATTACATCTCCTCTCTCTCTCTCTAAACCCTAAATCCGGATTCTCTCTCTCTCTCACTAGAAATCCAACACAAAAAACTCTCATATATCACCCATTTCTTGACCAAATCACTCAAACTTACTATCAAATCGAAGCTCTTGACCTCCTCTACTTGAAAGTACAAAGGATCTGCTCCAATACCCACTGAATCGGAGGTAAAACGAACCCTAAGTTTAGGATTTCTAGGGTTTTGTAACCCTTTGTTCGATCCCTCCACACAAACCGGTTCTAGCCATCTAAACTTTAGGGAAACTTCACGAAAACACTTGGGTATGAGGAGGGACTAATTACATCTCATGGGTTGATCATAAAACTCGAAAATGGGGATCTGTATTGGGATGAGTTCGAACAGCCGAATGGGTATTCATCTAGCTAGGCCGAATGGTCAAGAGGCCGAATGAGGCACCTTTTCGATCGGGGGAAGCTACATTCGCATGGCTACCTTTCGGCCCAAAGCTTGTATTCGCATGCCACACCATTCCACGGCCTTTTAAATTGCATGAAGTCCTATTCGGTCGGCACTCTCTCTTTCGCATGCCTAATCACATACGGCCACATCCTCTTTCACATGAGTGCTCCCATTCGGCTGGGTTCACTCATGTTGCTGTCCTTACATACCATTTGGTTGCATGAAGGGGCTTGCACCAAAGAGACATAAAGATTAGCCATGCATAGGGATTTGGACGTGGGTTGTATGCATGGGAAAAACCTATTAGGGTTTTCATGACATGTACCCAAACTTGTATCATTTGAGATGCAAACATGGATTTTAGTTATCAATCTAGTTGGAACACTTGAATGTTATTAAATAAAGACAACTATCCGAAGTTATTACAATGACAACAAGCAAAGTTCTAATGTATAAACCTAAGTTTTATACCTAGAAACTATGTTGATTTACGAACTTTAATATCAATGAACCAAAGTCTTATACTTTGGAAATAATATGGATTTTCAATAGTGGACTTAAGGTTAATAAAGGTGATTGAGACAAAGTCTCTAAACACAAATAACACGATATGATAAGCTTAACTTAATTGATTAAATGAGTTGAGAACAACATAAATGAGTTGACGATCATTTCTGTTATTAGAAGTGAATTACAGTTAACTCTACAATTGAGAGAATAATAATAATAATAAGGATAGGATTTTGATAAATCTATTTTCCTTAAAACACTGAGGGTTTATCATTACTCAGGTTTTGATAACTTAATTCCCTCGTATTCTTATATTCTATGCGCATAACATTACGGGTGATGAACACAAATCATGGGTGAATATCAAATTGGGTGAAAACATGTGAGGTAGAAATGGGTATCCATAGTTTTATTGCAAGTGGCATAGAATTCTGTTAAGTATGTGGTGGGACGTCAGATGGGGCTTGTTTCCCCTACGTATGCCCTATATATAAGCATCCTTGATAGGATGAAATACTATTTGTAAGTATAACTATGGAGAGGCCATTGTGTGAAAGAAATGAAACAAACGTCAATGAGACTTGTGTATGGCATTGTGATTGTAATTGACAATAAATCAGTGGTTTTCAATTGCAAACTTATGAACTCACGAACTAGTGTTGACTTCTTTAAATGCATGTTTTTCTCAGGTGACGAACATGTTTAGTCACCAGCATTCAGGACTTAAGCTAGTGGACTTTTAGAAGACCTAGCTTCATTTTGTGTTGTTCATATTTTGAATGACAAAACTGGGAATCATCTTTTGTAAATCTTGTGCAGTTACAAGATAGAAAACTCACGGATTGTTTTGGGTAGATTTACTTAGTTAAATTATGAAATAACATTGTATTTAACTTTGTAAATGTAATTCTATATCATTGTCATTTTACCATTTCTCATTATATATCATGTGCAATGTAAACAATCTGATCACTATGATTATCAAACGATATTGCGCCCCAAGAACCTTCCGTCCGACAGGAAAGTCGATCCAGCACACCGGCTCGGGGTGTGAAAGATTGGTATCAGAACCATGGTTATAGAAAAATATAGGTCATATTACTTAAACTGTTTGGCCTATACTATAACCTAGCGACCCTCATGCGGAGAACATAAGACATAGGATTCTATGTGCATGCGTCTTCTGCATTTGATCACTACACTAACCGATTTTCTTTCGGTTTTGATCAGAATGCCGCCAAGAAGACAGCCTCCTTTGCTACCACCGCCACCAAATTCACCTCCACACTCAGCAACACCATCACCTCCTACATCTCTTCCACCTCCACCTCGTCCTCTGCATACTCCACCTCATCCACCACCACCTAACAATGAGTTGGATCCTGCTACTATCGCACTGGCCACTCTGCTGACCAGTCAACTGAGGGAAGTGATTCCCGATATGAAGAACATGGTTAACTCTAACAACGGCAATCAACAGTAACAGCAACCTAACAGGTGAAGGAAGTGGGAACACCAGGAATCAACAGGACTACTCCTACAAAAATTTTGTAGGATGCAAGCCACCTACTTTCAGTGGCAATGAGGGAGTTGTCGGCTTGATCCAATGGATCGAAAAGATCGAAACAACCCTCGATATCAATGGATGTCCTAATCAGCATAAAGTGAGGTATGATGTAGGCTCATTCAACAAACGAGCATTGGCCTGGTGGAATGCTCTGGTCCAGACTAGGGGCAGGGATGAGACACTGTCCATCCCATGGGAGGAATTCAAGACTTTGTTGAGGGCTGAATTTTGCCCAAGGAACGAGCTGAAGAAGGTTGAGACTGAACTGCTCAACCATGTCATGATTGGTGCTGGGCATCTGGCCTACACCTCCAGATTTCACAAGTTAGCTACATTGGCACAACCGGATATAGTGCCAACACTGGGAAAACTGATTTGAACGGTTATGTCGGTGGACTACCGGCCTGTGTTCAAGGAATGTAATTGCTGCTCACCCAACCACCCTAGAGATGGCTGTCACTCTGTCATCAACACTGACAAATGTAATGGTTGCCTCCGTGGCACTAAAGAAAGAAACCGAAGCAGCAAAAGCTGGAAGCTCAAGAAAGCCGGATAAATGCCAAGCAAAGAAACAGAAGGTGGTCAAAATTTATGCTGCGACCACTCAAACACCATTGGCTACCTAATCACCACCACTACAGATCAAGCGGCCTTACATTGGCACAACACCATTGTGCAACAGCTGCCAGTATCATCATCAACCAACTTCCCAATGAAGACAATGCAACAACTGTGGAAAGCTTGGTCATTGGGCCACTGAGTGCAGGAGCATAGGGGCTTAGAACAGGAAGAACAATGCAGTTGTTACAGCTACTGCTGACAACAGGTCTGGCTACATTTGTGGCGAGCCTGGACATTTCTCGCGGGATTGTCCCAAGAGAATTCAACTGAGGGCTCAAGTAGCTAGAGGGCGAGCCTTTTCAGATTCGAGTTGCTACTGCTCGACAGGACCGAATGTGGTCACGGGTACATTTCTCCTATCTGACTTTTATGCATCTATATTATTTAACACTGGTGCGGATCAGAGTTTTTATCTCATTCGAGTTTGCATGCCAACTGAATCATGTTGAGGAATCTTTGGACTCCCCTTATATCATTGAGATAGCAAATGGCAAAAAGATAACAGTTAACACATTACTTAGGAATTGCCCAATAACACTTGATGATCACACATTTTCCATCGACTTGATACGATGGAATTGGGCAGCTTCGACATCATCGTCGGAATGGACTGGTTATCTCTTAACAGACTTGAATTTGTCTGTTCCGAAAAGCTACTACGTATTCCAGTGGAGAACAATCAGGTGTTGAAATTCATGGAGATCAAGCAAATCGCAGTGTCTAGTTAATATCCTGCATGAAGGCACACAAGTGCCTAAGGAAACAGTGTATCGCATTCCTAGCCCATGTTGTGGAGAAAGACAAGAAAGCAATCAAGATTCAAGATGTACCGGTTGTGAAAGACTTCGCGGACGTGTTTCCGGACAACTTACCGGGGCTGCCACGGAGCGATTGGTGCAATTCCGAATCGACTTGATTCCGGGAGCGGTTCCTGTGGCTAAGTCTCCTTATAGACTTGCACCATCAGAAATGCAGGAACTGTCTAATCAACTACAAGAACTACTAAACAACGGATTCATTCGACCGAGTTTCTCACCATGGGGAGCTCCGGTATTGTTTGTCAAGAAAAAGGATGGATCCCTCAGAATTTGTATTGATTACAGAGAGCTTAATAAGCTCACCATCAAGAATCGGTATCCGATAGCGAGGATTAATGATTTGTTTGATCAATTACAGGGAGATTAGTACTTCTCAAAGATAGACCTGCGTTCAGGTTATCACCAACTTCGGATTCAAGAGGAAGACATACCCAAGACGGCTTTTCATACCCTATACGATCATTATGAATTCATGGTGTTACCATTCGGATTAACGAACACACCGGCAGTGTTCATGGATCTAATGAACCGGGTGTGCAAGCCGTATCTAGATCAGTTTTTATTGTCTTTATTGATGATATATTGATCTATTCAAGAAGCGAGAAGGAACATGAACAACACCTCAGACAGTCTTGGAACTTTTGAAGAATGAACAACTCTATGCCAAATTCTCCAAGTGTGAATTTTGGCTGAGAGAAGTTAAGTTTTTGGGTAATGTGATTAACAGTAATGGTATTCACGTAGATCATGCCAAGATTGAAGCAATCAAGAATTGGAACGTGCCCACAACACCTACAGAGATCAGATCCTTTCTGGGATTAGCTGGTTATTATAGGAGATTCATTTCGAATTTCTCTAAGATAACTTTGCCACTCACAAATCTAACCCAGAAAAGTGAACCATTCGTGTGTGGACGCAG